>JAZGTJ010010896.1:0-17545 GCA_036877575.1 Botia almorhae
AACACTCACACTCTCAACAAAAAATCATGTCCTGACAAGTTTTCATCAAGTAATTTGTCTGTTTACACTGAAGGTGAAAATGCCGTGTGACACAACAACACCACATTCAATCAGAACACATTTAATTTTAATCAGTGTGGGTAGAGCAAGCCAGTGCAATTCATCAGAAATAGAAGCAGAGCGACTGTCAAAATGTCATGTTGGTCATCATGATCAGTGCTGGTTCATGATTAACAAGGGAAAAAATGGATTTATCAGTTATTCGCTCTGTTGAACAAGCACCTAGTTAGGACACAGTCTAATGTCAATCTTTAGGACAAACGTAAACGCTAGTGGTATATTGGTATCCACATCCTTGCTTACAGGGTTCCAAGGGGAATACTCATAACAGCTATGAGAGAGGGAGAGTATTAGGCCCTCGGGCCCCCAGTGTATAGGATGGACAGCCATGGGTTGAGGGAAGGGCTTCAAGAGCTTAGCTACTGAGAAGAGCTATGGGCCTCCGCAATGATAAAGACTGTCGTCTCCTGATATGAAGTATGCACGTGTCAGATCATTCAGGATGTATTAGCCACAAGTCCTAGACTACATTGGCAGGAGGGACCTAATAAAATAGCCAACACACACACCCTCACCCACACACTCTCTCACTCTAAGCGCAGACAACTACGGTGATAAGCGGCCGACATGTGGACTGAAGTAGATGGAAAATGTTAGAAGTAATGTGTGAATGCAAAGGTCAGATGGGCATTTTGTATGACTCAATGGAAGAAATGAGGGATGCTGCATACTCGCCCTGGGGCCAGTAGGTGAATGTGGAACTGATGTGTTCCAAGGAACCGTATTATGTTAGAGGGCTGGTGTTCCCAATGTGGACGTGTCCAGGTTTAAACACGGCAGGGGATTGAGAGCAGCCAAAAGCCTCAAATACAAGCACATTTAACACCGAAAGCAAGATAGTAAATCCAAGATTGAAGCTCTGTTGTGTCCTTGAGGGCGTTGCTTTATTGAAGGCCACTTCAACAGTTAAATACTTCCACGCAGATGTTTATATTGTTCAACTGTACCACATGCTCCCCTCTTGTCAGGTAGACTCTTAAACTGTACCGTCAAGTACAAACTATTTGCAGGTTTTAAGTTGAATTCCTTTGAATATCCACATTATAGGACTGACAAAAATGAAAGAAAATAGTTTGTTTTATGTCGACTGCTTTCTAGCGAACACTAGAGTCCTGAAGTGAAATCAAAGCTTTCACTGAGGAAGATCAAAGTTCTATTGATCCTCACGTCATTATATGGAGAACACCTGATGGGAAATGCACTTCCTTCCAGTAAGAGGCACGTTTGCCATTTATGGTTTAAATATGGTTTAAAATACAGTCTTATATTCGACATAGATGTTATGTGGCTATATAACACAATGGTTGAAAATCCACTTATCATTTCTTACCTGATATGATTGCCAGCCTCTGAGAATATACTGTATGTTTTTAAAAGCGATGTACTGTATGTGGATTATAGTGTTACCTGCACAGATAGACATAATGTTGACATTAGGCAGCGGTCACCTGTGGCAAAACTGACATATTGCAATGAGATGTGTATGATGGTCTTGACATGTGGCATCACCAACAGGAATGAACGATCATTTGCTCAGTCATCTGTCAGTGACTCCAGGAACGAGGCATCGCCGCAGACATGATGTTATGACAGTGGCATCTATATGACCAAATTAATAGGGCCACCTGTGTTCTCAACAGCATCTCAAATTAGAACAAGGTTAATAATATATCAAAACATAAGTTTTATTCTTGCTAATTCACCGACCATCACAATACTATGACACTTACTGTATATGAATAGGGATGAGAATTGGAAGGAATTCCGATTAATGATTTGATTAGCAATTCTTGTAGTTTTTTAACAAAAGCCGTCATTCCCAGGGAAAAATTGGTTCTAGCTAGTACAAACACTATATACAGGGCAAAATAATATAATTTGTATTTTTACTCTGCAAAGTAATATGTAAATAGGCAGTCTGTAATATCAAATTTTTAAAATGCCTACAAACGATCTGTCACAAATTGTGTTGATTCAGTACATAACTTATTAATTGGTAATCGAGCAAATAAAAAAATCTGATTCATTTAAAAAAGTCAGGATCTCATAAGAATAATTTGTTTACAAATATGACAATGTTGTATGCAACCAGCAAATAAATTTCAACAGAAGAATGTGCTATATATTTATTGCTTTGTATTTGTGTGCAGCATCGACTTTTCTCTTATCACATTTACATGCAAGCTCACAACTCAGCTAAAACATAATTCCTTTAACTGTGGTGCTGTAGATTCAGATGCAGCGCAGGAAACCCTGTCAAGAGTATTTAGTACACTGTTCCTTATAAATCAAATACAGAACCAATAATGGAACTAAATGTCATAAAACTATTCAGATTCAAAATATAATTCTTATTCAGAATTCTAAATTTCAAACAGGTTGTCGGTTCCCAGCCTCACTTGCAGGTAAACTGTTGTTCTGAGGTTATTTTTTGCATAAACACAAATACAAACAGACACCCAGTTAATCGTCCTTGACTAATGGAGAGCCATAAATGAAGCCGTTAATGCTTGGCTGGCTCCTCTCTTTCACGGTTTTCTCCCTGTCTCCCTGTTGAAGTGAATCAAGCAGAGATAACTTACATTCACACACTGCCTAATCTGTTATGAACTCAGGCCAAGCCTGAAAGCTTTCTCTATCAGGTGTGTGTATGCTTGTGCAAAAGACCATTTCAGTAATAACAGGCAATTTGTCTATTAAAATTGACTCACTGACATGAGTGATGCTATTATCGATACTACAGCTTGTCTCAGTGCATAATAAACCTTAGAGTATGATTTTATAAGAATTTCAGTGAGTATTAGCTAGTACTTTCAGACCTCACAAAAATACGAACACAGTGGCCTCAGTGTCAGAGGCTTGCTTGAAACCCAGCATTAAATAATCTGTTTCTGGTAAGTGAGACAGCATGTGTAGCAATAAAAAAGGCCCCGGGACAGGTAATGCACTCAGATTTGCTGATAATTTTTTGCAGTATTATTAATGCTGTTCTTTCCCATCATAGCAGACCCCTCAATGAGTTTATTGGAAACCTAACAAGATGATATACTGCCATCTCAAAAGGCTTTCATATCTCTAAGATTAATGTTTGCTTGCGAGTGTGTGTGTTTGTGGGTTGCGGGGTGAAGGCTAGCGATGGTACAACACTTTCATAGTTGCAGAAAAATGACTCTTTTATGAAGAGACAAAATTCTGTTTAGAAGGCCAAATTGGCAAAGAAAAAATACATTGCCATAAAATGATTCCTATGAATTAATGAAGCAAAGAGGAAAGGTTATGTTTTGCATTCAATCTTTGTACTGTTCAACACCTTATGTCTTTTTTCTTTTCATTTTAAGTGGACGAGCCTTTGATCAGGAAGCGTCAGGATTTGAAAATAAGCTCTAGGCTTTTTAAAAATCTAATAATGAGATGATGAAAAGTAGCTAGTTTTAATAGGAAGACGTTGGAAGCATTCCAAGTGCTGATGATACTCAGAGTAAATCCATGAGGATAACAACCTCCTAAAACATATCGAGTTAGCAAGGCTAAAAATGTCCATCAATCTGATGAAAATAACTCCGGAGAGGCTCGTGTTTAAAAGAAAGGTGGAGTAAGCTAAACTTCTGTGAGAAAAGTGCGGTTTTAAGGAGATACAGGAGAAGGGTGAGACAGGAGAAGAGAATTCTGGGACGGAGATGTGAAGCAATGCAGGTTTCTGCTGTGTGAGGGTGGTGTTGTTTGGAAGAGAAGGTCATGGCTCTCGGTGCTGCGGCCATAATTAAAGCCTTCGTCCACGCAAGCAAAAGTCAAGTGTCTTGTCCTTGTGTTGAGTAGAGCAGTTAAAGGCTGGGAGACTTTGGCCATGTGCTCAGTGCAATATTTTATTTTCCTTTTCTGTCTTTTACAAATTTCACTTGCCAGATTGTGTGATATAAGAGTGCTGATATCTTGCATAAAAGTCAAGGCAGACTGTTTTTTTTATAGAGCTGTACGAGATACATCTTTGGTCACAACTGACAGCATTGACTGGGCGATCAATCACATCTTTCTGACATCTTTATTGACAGGTCAAATCAAAATGGTACAGCGCAAACCTTAGCAATCTCTTACGCCAATGTTGACCATATTTCGTAATAAAGAAAGAAAGAAATAAACAAGTTAGTGTTTGAAATCTGTCATGGCTGGGGAACAGAGGGAATCTGTGGACTGCTCGTTCTTCAGAAAAAACTCGAGGTCATTTTGATCATAATATATGATCATAACATGAAGGCAAAGCTAAATAATAAAATATTCATATTGCATTTCATATAAACAAGCTTATATTTCTACCAGAACATCTCTCACACACACACATATATACACACCATTCGTCAATAATTGCTGCGCTTCTATTGGTTCCTTATTAGACAGCTGACGTAGGAGTGATCACACTGATCATCACGCAGTCTGTGATTCAAACGGCATGAATCAGCTTCCCATGTGCATGTCACACAACAGTAGGAGATGAAAAAAAATGTTGATTTTGTTCAATGACAAAATAACTCTTTTACAATTTGTCTCAGACTGCAAAATCATGCCAAAAATTGTAGTGTGCAGCAGGCCTTACTGAGGGAGAAAGAGAGAGACAAGAGGGATAATCCTGAAAGAGAAAGACAGAGAATCAGAGAAAGAAAGAGAGAGAGAGAGAGAGAGAGAAAGAGAATGAAAGAGTGAGTGAGAGAGTGAGAAAGAGAGCAATGGAAATATTGCCTGACATTTAAACTCGGATCCCAGAGGGCAATGTCGTACATCCTGAAGCATAAACTCAGAGGAGCACAAAGAGCAAATGAACAATACAAATATACAATCACTATCAATAAGATCAACCATTTTACCATTGTGCTATCTTGAACCGGTCCAACAGGAGCCAAGATGTCACTCATCCAGAGCCTGTCAGGTATGTGTGTTTTGTATGTGTCCTCACACTCAAATGTCCTTACTAAACCCACCAGAGGCTTCTGTCATTAGATAAAGCACCGGATAAAAAGAAAGTCATCCATAAATACATGAGTGAAGAAGATATGAGGCAGATCTCTGTGCTCCACTCACTGACCTACAGCAAGAAAGACTTTCAGTCTCCTAAGAGAGTGGCGTGTTCTATATCTTAAGTGCTGTTCTTAGATCAGCCCTGGGCTTTCAAAACGTAACTTTTCTCATCACCACATGCTTAGCAAAGAGAGAACAAGGGAATTAACACATTCTGTGCTATTGAGGGTGCACACATGAAGGCCCTTTCACAACAAACGTCGAACAAAAAGCATAACAAATTATATATTATTTTCCTTTATAATGTTTTACATTTACTTTTCAATGTTTCTTATGCTTCATACACAATATTTTATTAAAAAAAACTGTGTGTTTGGTAAAACAGGGCTCCAAGACTTCATGGACACAAACATGCATACGCAAACACACTGTACATGCATGTTACATGCATGTTAAAAAAAGCAATGGCTTATTTATTGCCATATACTACATATTTCGTGCATTTTTAACTCTCATGTAGGTGTGTACATTTTTGCCATTTTGCCATCAGTTGCCCATCTGGTCCATCTCTAGTTTAAAAACTCTACCTCACAGACAGATTAATTATTTACACAGCTTTGTAATGCAGTGCAGACAAGTGTTTTGTTCAGAGAGGAAATACAAAACCTTTTAGGAAATCTTGTGGGTACACATTCCCATCTGGATCAATGATTAAGACTGTCACTGCGAGTGGTTTTCAAACAACCGCTTGCAAATTCACATGAAGCAGGTTACGTAGACAGCCAACCTCAGTGGATGACGCTGGAAAAACCCTGCTGACTGTCACTGAGGTGTGAATGCGTGTGCCAGTCAATGCACCGGTGGATTCACAATGTTGGCCAATCAGAGCCGCTTTAGAGATAAGCCTGACCTCTTTCTGCTCACAGCGTTAATTAAAACTCCTGCACTTTCTGAAAAACACACATGCTCATGCATACACACACACACACCACTAGATAACAGAAAGACAGCTATCCAGGGGTGCTAAGTCTTTCTGTCATTACTTTCTCGCTCAATCCCATCCTTTCTCTCTTTCAAACTCTATTACAACCTCTCAATCTTTATTTAAATGGCTGGCCTATAAGTCAAGCTCAAAGCCATGTCTGCTGGCCCCACGAGACAAGAATTAAAATCAGCCCTGTCATTTCCTCTATCCTCATCTAAGAATGAGAGAGAGGGCCCTAGTGACAGGCTTACGAGCAGTCCGTGCTACATCAGGCCTGATAGAGGCTGCTGTTATGAGGCCTGGCTGAAAGATTTACAGTTATTTCCTCCATGGCCTGCTGGAAGGCGTGCACATGCAGAAGTGCTTGGACCCCCCAACCGCATGTTTATCTACATTACCACTGTTGCATTTACCCCCTGGTGGCAAATTCCACATGAAACCGTCTCCATCAAGATTCCCCAGAGACTTTAGGGTGAGGAAGTGGACCTCCAAAACTGTCGGTAATAAGTTAAAACTGATATCTCATCTCCAGACCAGAGTTTTATGATATGAGCTAGGGTTGTGTGGCATTGTTGTGTGGAATTATGAAGGCATTTTAAATTCAAATTCCATTACTTAATTTGGACTGAATTTAAGTTAAGGTAAAATAAGAATTTAAGGAATAATTAAAATTTAACTGCTGTAAGTGTAGTTTTTAATCTGTTTCTATTTTCAATATGAATTACAATATCCATAAACATGTTATCTAACACAACATATAGAGTACATCCAAACAAAAACATTTAATAGACCAGCGTGGAAGAACCCTTAATTTCCCAGAATGTTCAAATAATTTCCACTAAATAATTTCCCTTTTAACACCAATATAAAATTACTAGTAAATTAATTTTTCTGTTGAAAAAATGTGGTTGATGTTTTGTTGTGCTGTATGAAAAATAATGTTTTAATTGCTATTTTAATTGTTTTGACAGCATTGTTACTTGGTTTACAGAAATATGTCTAATTATAAAACAAAATGTTTAACAAAAACCCTGACATCAACAGTAACTACTTTACCCAAATATCATCAGCTTTATTCATGCTAGCTGCACCGATAGCTTAAATTCTTTAACTGATAGTTGGGTTTGTGTCAACTACTTGTGTCAACTTATGGATCACATGAGTTAACTAAAGGTTGTTCTATGCATGCTGACAGCAGGCAAAAAATTCTTGTGCCTACAAATTGCATCACAGTGTTGCCTCATGTCATTACTTTTGCATAATAACCTGTAACAGCCATATATATCTAAAATGATGGAAAACTGAAAATAAAGTGAAATTTATTTGGAGTGTTCACATCCAGCCAAAATTCTCTGCCCTGAGACTAATCAAGTGTTGCTCACAGGCTGACAGAAACTATAAGCGAGTGGGACATAACTGTTTTTGCAATGCTAATGAGAATATAAGTAGAATATAAATATAAATGAGCTGCTTAAACCTTCTCTTCACTCACACGCTCTGTTAACGCAGCGCTCTGACGCATTCTTCTAATGCATACATCTGTCTGCTGATGGTGCCAGCTGTATATTGAGTCATGTATTAGATAAACATTGACCTGCCAACTAGTCGGCTAGTAAAAATCAGTAGTCAAGCAAGCCCTAATTCACGCACCCATTTTGTAATGCATCCAGTGCTTGGCTGGAGGAGAGAGGATTCGTAAAACAGGGTGTATGTGTCTGTGGGGGAGGATGGGCTCGTCCTTGACGTCAAATGTGTAAAGTAATGAGCTCTCAGGTGGGATTTACTGCACGCTGTAACTCTTAAACTCCAGACAGAATGGATGAGAAGAGCAGGCACTGGCAGCTATTGGCACGAGGCCTGAGATATGTATAAAGCCAGTCATCTCCTGAGTGATGGAGCCACACACTGCCGCTCTCCTGCCCAGCCGTCAGAGCCACTGATGTGGTTATGACTTCCTTTCCACTCTAAATCTATCACAGCCTCTATTCTTCAAACAAATCACCTGCAAAGAGATTCATTTGATACTTTCAAACTCTGACGTTTAGGAAGAGAACGAGAGAGTAAGAGAGAGGCTGAAGCTTTTGCACTTTTCACACAGGAAGTAAAGCACAAACAAGATCTTAGTTGTCTCAGCTGTTTCTTCATGATGGTGTTGAGATAAAACAGAGAGCAAACAAAATCTTTTGCTTCTCAGGTTTTTCTCCTAAGAATGAGGTTTCAGTGATCTCATGCTTCAGAAGAGGTCTCTCAACAATGCCTGCTCAGATTTGAAGTCTGCAGTCAGATCTCAAATGTCAAAGATTTAAATAATAAGCATGAACATTTCTCAGCCAAATGATTGTAATTATGATATTTTTAATTTTATAACTTGATACCTTAACTGTATGTCAGCAATAGTATCATTTGTCCTCTAGTTTCATTTCTCCCAAGAATTTTATGAGAAACATCTGAGCAATAAACTTTTCCTCACGGTCCACTCCATAACTTCAGAAGCAAAAACTGTTTCTGTTTAACCGGGGGCAACTTAGAGAAGGAAATATGTAAGGCAATTTGTCAACAAACCATGACTGTCAAAAATGCTATAAAATCACACCATTTGTGGTTGCAGTAAATGGTAGCCTTCTGTTTTCTTTCAGCTACAGAAGAACTACAATGTTCTATCTGGTTTAGCAGCCTACAGGGCCAAAGTAGAAAAAAGGTGACTGGGACCCTGGGGCTCCAAGAATGCTCTTTTACAAAAGCCGTTTACAATACCCTCTGCTCTCACCTCAACCACGAGTGTGTGGTTTGAGAATATAAATATATATTTATATATTTTAGAGGTTGAGAATTCAGAGGTCGAATTCTCCCTGTAACCTTCCCCTTCAATTCACTCTCTAAAGTCCTTTCTTAACTGAGCCATGCTTCCCCAAGGATCACCATACAACCTTGCCTGAAATTGTTCTCAGCCACTCCCTGGTGAGCATGTGTGTTCAAGTATCAGTTAATTGCCTGTGTGTGTTCTTTCATAGACCCCATGTGTGTAGCGTGGTGTGAAACTACAAGATGGTTATAAGACGCTTTTTCCCAAATGCATACTCACATATGTACACATACAAAATTTGTTTGTTTTGCAAAAATCTTCAGTAAATTAATACAATTCTGTCGAGTGAGTTCTCTCACTGAGTTTTGGATAGCTGCCCTACCAACCAGCAGTATGTGCCATGTGCCAGTTCAAACAATTTAATTCTGATGTACCTATTGGATAAGGGACAGATAATAATGTTCAAGCGAGTCTCCAGTGCCTCTTTACTTAACAATAAATCACTAAAGCCATCATGTCGACCCACATTTAAACTACAAGCAATTACATATCCTTGACATCTCCCAGAAATAAAAGACTGAGAGGAGATTATTTTGTAATTATTTTTATGTTATGAGGAATAGCTGCCACGTATAGTGGCATTTACAGCCTCCCCTGAATACATAAATTTTTTTCTCTCACAATTAATATTTCTATAGCTTAACAGGTAAAGCTTGGTGCTAAGAATAACAAGGTTGTGGGTTCAAATATCAGATGCTGATAAAATGTATAATGTACTGTAAGTAAAAGCATCTGCTAAATACATACAAATATTTAACAAGACACTGCTCCTGTGAAGTAAAAAAATGGAAATAATTTCATCTCAGGTATTTAACGGGGTGACGTGTTTTCTTCCCTTAAAATGTCAGTAATTGCTGAGTGGGTGCAATGTTGATCGCTTTCTCTCTCCATCACCTATTTCTCTCTTCTCTACTGACTCTCACCAGAAGAGGCAAAAAAAAGAAGTGTTGAAGTGTGAAAGGAGTGTTGAATCGTTTTGCATTTCTTTTAATATTAAAGCCATCAGAGGTTAAGCCTAATTTTTACACCCACCTCTAAAAGCATCTCAGCACAGCTGAGTGGCAGCTCCTCAAGAGCCTTTTCAACGATTTCCTATTTCCTCCTCTTTGAGATCATGACTTGAGTGTCACGAACTGAACTGAGAGGAGGAAATGTGAGGTGGTCGGAACCTTTCTGGAGCAGCAGGAGCTCCACCCTCTGATTCTCAGAGTCATGCTTCTGATAGGCAGAATGTGAAAAGAGAGAGAGAGAGAGAGAGAGAAGAATGAAATTGCACCAAGCGACAATGCTGATGTGTATGTCTGAGTCTTCATGTTTCCTGATTTTAAGTTATTCATTGATTTGTGACTAAATCCATTTTAGATTTAGTTCATGCATGCTGAGATGAGAATGCAGACAACCACTGAAACAATCACTATACAGATGCCATGACAAAATGAAAACTAAGCCTTCTAATTCAATCGAATATCTAAAATGTACAGCTCACAATTGATGGTATGTTCACATTACTCTTTATAGACTACAGCAGTCTATAACACCTAACAAACACCATACATATCTAGTTAATTATGTCAGCTCATTATACATACAGACATTTTTGCATATCGTATATATATATGTTTAAATGATAAATTACAGCTTATTATGATCAATATTTATGTAACTAAGTGTATAAATGCTAATATTAGTTAAAAATCACAGACCGTTGAGCAATCTGTAAGGATGCAGCCAGGCCTGAAGTACAGTAAACAATCACCATAATAAATACAGTGCCGGCCTCCGTCGTGTTAAAGCAGAGTTCAGAACTGGTTGTACTTACTGCGTGGGGGTTTTGCGTATAAAGAGGCTTTTCAGCCTCACTGCATTAGCTCTGTGGGCACTTTCTCCACCACACTGTCATTTATCTTGTCTCTGAGATGTATGCCACCATGGAAATATATCCCATTTTACCAGGCTTTTATAAAACATATTCTTTGGTAATGGTCTTCTGTCGAGGCCTTATGTATTATTGAACAGGTCTCATTTTCATTCAAACAACCTGTAAGCCCTTCATCGTGGAGAGGGTGGAGGAAAAATATAATAAAATAAAAAAAAGAACTTAATAACTTTTCTCATGAAAATTAGTCACCTTGTCCTTTGCAGGCAATTTTCTTTTGGTCGGTGTGGTATTTATCAAGCAGGGGAATATGCAGGTGAAAGTACGCCTCTGACGCACTTTTATTGCCTTCTATTTACTCTGGCTCTATCCGAACACAGGCTGGCGCTTTTACGCGCCCCGGCTCATGTGCACATGCGCTCGCATGCGGTTAGGATTCTGTGTGATTACAGGCAGAATTCCATTTCCAATTTGTCATGAGCTGTGGGTGGTTTATTAATCTCACAGCTTTAAGGACACGGCACGTTTCCTTGACTTTTCCCCGTCTCCACAGGCAGGCTGAGGGTCCATGGATTCGCATGAGATGAGAAAGGTGGCATGACTGGAAAGATGCTCGAGGCCTTATACTCGTCTCATTCTTTGTGAAGATCTCTGAATGTGTGTTTAAGCGTAAGAGTTTCTCTGTGTTTGTGTGCAGATGTGATTGTGCACACTGTGTGTGTGTGTGTGTGTATGTATAGTGTATCTGTATGTGTGTGTGTGTAGATCACTGTTAGAGCTGTTTTAGATAGTAATTATGTATGTATAGTGTGTGCGCATGTGTGTTTAGTTAGACCCATTATTCTCACAAACTGTTTTATGTCCTTCTGTCTCAATGCTGATGAAACACTGGCCTGATTAAAACCAATATGAAATATTTAATGCATTTATCAAAATGTGTTTCTAATTAGGTGTTGAGTGTTGACCTTGTTTGAAATTGAATACAAATGTGCTGTGTATCGCTTGTTAATATGTAAATGACATGATGGACAGAGCTCGTGCACACACAGGGCTGACAGGCCTCAACGCTCCTCATTGTAATGGACTTTACATTTTTGCTGTTTATTTGATTCATTTTCATGCATTTTATTTGATACACTGATTCACATTGATTTACACGGATTTACATTAATTTACACCGATTCACATTAATTGCAAGATTACTGAAGACGCTATAGAAATTCTACATGGCTGTCCCTTACAGTTTTGACATAATTTCCACCAGGATCAACAATTTTGCCACTAACAAACTTTTATCAAAGGGTTAGTGCACAAAAGCATGCTTAAATTTGTGTAGATTATGAGATGTGGCATGTGAAGAATATCAATATCATGACATATCAAGACAAATCAATAAATATCACTAAATATTATTATTAAAAATGTCATTTCCACTATGCTATTAAACATAATGTGAGATGGGATAGAAATTGCATTGTGGTGGGAAATTTATTTTAAAAAAGTTTAAGAGTTTTAAGTAGTTAAGTTCAAGACTAAAGTACCCATCGTTGAAAGCAACCCGAATATAAATTATATTTTTGCTAAGCTAATGAATGTTCCTGAATTGTCAGAATTACCAGAGTTATCTAAGAGCAGTGCAATCTGATATCTGAAAATGCCATTGTTGCTTATTATACCACAGGTTCTTCATAGATTACAGATAATCTTTCAGAGACCACAGTTCTATCATGAGTAATAGGCACATCCTATTTATTCAATACAGTCACTCAGAAAGCCAGTCCTATTATGTAGGAACACTTCACATGTGTTTCTCCACTTCTCCATGTGGAATGGGATTGTTGAAGGAGGTAATTACATTTTGCGGGCCACAAAATGGTGCCCATGTGGAAATCCTTGGGGGAATCTTAAATGATATCCATGTCAAAATCCTCTGGGGAATTTGTGGCAATGTTCTCTCTGAGACAGACTGTTTTTCTCAGAGATTTTGTTTTCTGCTGGGTAATGAAGTCCAGTTTGCCGTAAAGACATTTTTGCCACGAGTGGGTTGGAAGACATATTGTCTCATAAGTCCAATTCTCTTTCTCTGGCAGGGTTTGTGTGGAAGTGCGTACTTTAGTGGACTGTCTTATTCAAGAACGGGGAGAGTTCCAAATCCACACTGAAGCTCTGTGTTATTCTTAGAAATGAGTGAATGAGTCCAAAGCTTTGTGGTAAGATTGCTTTGGTCGTAAATAAGTTTGGACTCGGTTTTTGTCTTTGATCTCAGCTGTCACACTATCAAAACAAACTCGATTCCCCCACTCAGATAAATCTACATCAACATTATTGCAAATGATAAAATAATGATGAAAGGAAACAAAAGAGAGCAGGCTGTATGATTGTGAAATCATACAAAAGATGCTTTTGTAAGCCTAAGAGTGTGCGCTTTAGAATATTATAAGGACTGTTAGATTCAATGTCAATGGCACGTCTAGTGAAAGTAGTCGATTCACTCATAGAGGAACAGATATTACTGATCAATACTCATGATGCATGATGGGTAAATAAAACCGTAGTAAAATAGAATACCAATCTGTCTCAGATACAGCCAATCATGTTATAAAAGCAAGAAAAGAGGTTTAAATGAGGTTTAACAATGCAAAGGCACAACTAATTATAAATCTGCATCCTCAAACCCAACCTAAAATTAAGAAGAAAACACAAATCGATATACAAAAAGTATCAATCCAGGAGACAAGCACAGAAATCTCCTCATTCAGCCAGGACTCAAACTGGGAATCTTCTTGCTGTGGGGCAACAGCACTACCAAATGTGTTCCCCAGGTCAGCAATTAAAAACTAAAATCTGTGACATTGATCACATTATCTCTTTTGTACAAAAAGTCAGATGTCCTAGCTTTCACTAAAGCATAAAAGACTCAAATTATTCTCAAATCATGATGGAATAACACATCACCAGATTTTACACAGATTTGCGTGCATGCTGCCATTAAAGCCAAAGAAGGACCTACTTTATTTTAAATCTAATCCTTAGAAATTTATTTTCACAATTGAACTTTTCGCTCGAATTATGCTGCTAATGCAATTTGTAATCAAAAAGACACACTAGTATTTCAACTTTTGGACCTAACGTTTTTCTGGGCAAACGGAAGCCAGTACATTAACTAAAGCAATACCTAAACATTTATGCCTGGACAATCATTAATAAAAGAGGTAAAAAACAACATGAAATTAAAATGTATCATTGCTCATACTGCATCTATCCATGCTGATATCTCTCCATTTGTGCTGATTGATTTGGCAAAGCAGTAAGTGCTGGCGGTTGGGGAAGCAGAGTGGTAACTCTACATACACTGCGACAGGCCAAACTGGCAGCGAGCTTTCTGTTTCATCTGTCATCAAGAGCCACCACCAGACAGACAACTGATGCGGTCCAGACACACACACACAACGAGTACATCAGATCTGAGTCCTGCCTTTAGCTTCACAGCCTAATGTGTGTGTTTGTGTCAACATGTCAACACGTTATTCCTCGTTTTGATTTATGTCGTTCTTAAGTTTATAATTATGTTCTCCATGACATCTGTTTAATAGAAGAAAACTATAAAGTTTGTTAACTATAAGTTGTTTGCTATATCAGTGATAAAATGACATCCCTATTGTGTTATATTAGCTTATCATCTGTCAGCATCCCACATCGAGAATCTAAAATATCACACGATACATCATTTTCATGTCACAGCTTGATAATAGGGTAATAACCACAGTTAATCAACTTTATAATATATTCGCATAAATCCATAAATAATGATAACAGAGGAAATGCTGCGCCTTTACAGAAATGATTACTTTATTAGCACAATTAGTTTAATTTGCACAAAACGTTGGTGCCATGTATAGTTTATTTAAGACTAGCATAAGTTTACAACAGATACAGAGGTCCCTATGAAAACTGATCCCAAAATGTATGTGTCAGGGTCCTGGATTCTTGTCTTGAGTTGTTCCTAGTTCCCTTGCCAGGACCCTGACAGTCCCTGTGTTTTATGTTAGAGCATGATGTCTAGATCCTGACTCAATCCGGGTCTTGGTTCTTGTTTCTTGGAGTGAGGATCTGGACTCATGCTCTGGGTCTTTGTTTTTTTGTGGAAGCGCATGGCCTTTGTTTACATTGGCCATGTGCTTTCAGACCCTGCCCCCTTGTTTCCTCGTTAATCCCGTTTTTAGTTAATTCCCTTCACCTGCTTTCCCTTATTACCCTCCTTAGTTCCTTTTTCTATTTAATGCCCTTGTGTTTGCTGTCTTGGGCCGGTTGTTAAATGTTGAATGTGTTCTTGTTGTCTTTGTTTTGGTTTAAGTTTAGTTT
The DNA here is from genome assembly GCA_036877575.1 of Botia almorhae. NCBI lineage: Eukaryota > Metazoa > Chordata > Actinopteri > Cypriniformes > Botiidae > Botia > Botia almorhae. The sequence goes on from JAZGTJ010010896.1 coordinate 15,214, forward strand.
TTTGAGTTATCCCCCTTGAGGGAGTTTTTGTTTAATAAAGTCTTGTTTATTGTAAGCTCTTTTTTATCTGGTCCCAAAATAATAAATAATACAGTATATTTCTCTTTATTTAAAATTGATGGAGCAGTGTCATTAAAGTACAAATTAGTGTATAAATAGTAAAAAACAGTAAAAAAATCTGTTAAAAGATCTATAGCCTTTTAACCTCATATACAATGTTTTCACTTTGATAGATCAAGAGTAAAAATATTGACCTAATCACCTTCAGCAAAACAGGTGCTTATAAAACCGCTGTGGTGAGGTTTTCTAAACTGTTTAGTATTACGAGACCATAAAACCCGAAATGTTTTTTTTTTACCTCATTGTACCCAATACATCTGCAGTTTACTGAAAACAAACACACAGTTTTATTGATAGCAGTGGCGTTTAGTGCAGGTGTTCTCCTTCTAACAACTTTTGTATTCCTGACTCTGTTGTGACCTATAATACAGTCCTTTGATGGATTTCAATGGGTTGCTCGGAATGCATCAGCCAGTGATAAATTTTTGCGTCGTCTGAATTAATCAATTTGTGGGATTCCTGTGAGGCCTTTATCTGAGTCTGGTAAATAGAATACAAATCGTCCCAATTATTCACAGCTTCACCGTCACACAGCCCAAACACAAACAAACAAACAGATGCGCAAATAACTCATCAGGAGGCCTTATCCGCATTCCTCAAGATCAGGACCCTCACAAGAATTTCACAGAGGGCCACAAAAGACTGGGTCAATCAACAGATTGTCTCTCAAAGAGCTTTGAAGCCATCTGTGAAGAGGGACTCTTTTGTGCGGTCTTATAAACTTGTGAATACATTCAATCCTGGGTAGATAAAATGCTGAATAAAAAGTCATGATGTCATTATCCACAACACTGAATAGCTTCTGCATCAAACATAAGAAGAATCTGGTTATCCAAGTATTTTAATTTTAAAGTGACCATTAAACACTTTGTTTTGATGCACTACCTAGTAAACGTGACAGAGGTGTCACATTAAAAGCAGCCCATTTGTTAATAAATAATAATGATTAGAATGATCTACTGCCTTAAAAATGCAAAGAGTTATTTCCGCTGAAATGCTAAATAAGACACATTGCATGCTTCTGAATTTATTTGGAAACTCACTGTAAAGTGCAGCATATGTAATAATGTAAGCCCTGAGAAGCACTCTACATACATTAGAGCTCACCAGCACCGTTCCCCACTGATAAGTAGTCTCAGGTGGGTGCTGTGTTTTCAAGCACTTGACCTGCTTACATAAAGAGGATTCTGGGTGTTTTCCTTTTTTCAAACACGCCACTCGAACCAGTGACTAAACAACGCTCTATCAGTACTGTGAATGACAAACCTTTATCTGAAATTCCACGATGTAGTGAAGATGCCCAAGCCATTTTATCCAACAGCCTGAGAACCTGAGGAGTGCTGGTGAGAGGGGGTGGAGGAGAGAGAGAACACGCTCAGTCGTTGCTCAACACAGAGCAGAACACAGCAGACCTGGAATGCCTGCAGTGCCACAAGCAAATGGGCCCCATAACAAACCCGATCTGACAGCTTCTTGCCGAGCTGTCTGTAATCTGTTGTGTATCTGACTATACTGCAGCATCTTAATACACATCTGCAGGTTAGTGTGTGATTAGAGAGGCAGTTTAAAAGCGTAAACGGAGGGAATTCAACAGGAGAGATTCTCAAAATAAACTGCGCATATGCCCTCTGGTTATTTTGGGAAATGTCGGGTTGGCATTGAAAAGAGCAAAAATTGAGACACAAGCCCACAGCAAAGTCATATGGAAAGATATAGATTGGGTTATGTTGGCCAGAGCCAAATTCAAGATTAGGAATGATCTAAAGGCCACAGCACTGGTCACAATTAATTATATTTTTCCTTTTAGGGTTGCTGTATTAGCCAAGAATAATTAAAAAAGTAAAGAGACCATGAGGAACACAAAGGTCTACCTGGCAATGGGATTTCATACAGTGCGTGTGTTGGTCTGTTTACGAATACACTTTGGGCTTTGCTTTTAAATCAGCCCATTGTTATTTGTGCTGAGCAAGCAGACCAGTCAGTGACTCTATAAAGAGAGTCAGAGAGATGTTTGCTCATATCATTACGCTATATACTCCAAAATAACATATTAGGGAAATATCACCTCACCAGCAGAATTCAGGTCTCTATTATCCAGCATCTCAGCAATATCATGATGTAGCAAGCAAGAAGAATGAGTACTGACTTCCCAATAAATTCTAAAGAGTTTAGCATGTATGCTACCTCTCCTGCTCCACTTCAATGTGCATGC
>JAZGTJ010010897.1:0-17543 GCA_036877575.1 Botia almorhae
TTTACACGGACCAAAAAGACGCGTACAAACTGTGCGTGTTGACGCGTCCAAATTTCACGCGTTTCATTTGAAGACTTTTGGCCCCGTCCGCGTTCCATACTTAAGACGTCAGACGTTACGATCACGTGTTGGAGACGAGCTCGTGTGATAGGCGGCGTGGCGGTGACGTAGCTCAGAAAGAGACATTTTTTTTATTTGCGTCCGAATAACGTGTGTGGATAAGCGTCTGGATAGCGTACTTATGGGTAAGTGTCTGGATAATCATTACCTACATTTAGTCTCAAAGGTCATAAAGCAGCCATCAACGCCTTTGGGTAGCAATTTCAGTCGCACAAGCCCAAGTCGTAGCTACTTGAATAAGGACAGATATCTTTAAAATCGCTGTCTGATATATTACAATTAAACAATATATTTTCTGTTTTTCCTGGTCGGTTTAGCTGCTGCGCATGTGCAAAGGCTGTAAAGTACGTCACAATCTCAATAGAGCTTGAGAAAGCCAACATTCACTTGTTTGATTTAAAGGTATTATTATTATAATGCTGGCTTGAGAATTATATGGTATTATGGTTATGCTTTCATTTATTTATTTTAAAGAGAAAATTAACTCAAACATTGGCAGCTTCAACTGGAAGTCAAATTGATTTTTTAATGTTTGAGATATGTGTTCAGAAGTTTAAAATCTGTGGAAAAATAATTGTGTGGTATGTGAAATAATGTCATCTGCAGTATTGTTTGTATGTATATGCAGATGCGTAACATCTGGCAGATGTGGCAGAAGGAGAAGACTTCTGAAGAGGCTTCATTTGTCCCCAGGGATCCAAAAAACACATATAGGCTAAAATACCTATGCAGGAAAATCTACAATGCTGTATTGTATGCGCTGTAGCGCTGTTTTATTTTGCTAATTTTTAGATTGCTCAGGACTTCGGTATATTATTACAATATGACAACTTTCTCTTCAGATTTATTTTAATATATTTATTTATTTTATTCTGCCATTTTGTATATATCTGTTTATATTTACACTGTTTATTGCACATATTTGCCTACATTTGCAGTGTTTACTTCTCATTCCATACTAGTGTTACATTTCCGTTTTTGTATGTGTCTGTACGTGTGTGCACTTTAATGAGTCAGAAGTTTTTTGTACAGCTGTACAATGACAATAAAGGTATTCTATTCATTCTGGAAAATGAGCAAAAAGTCACATAAGAGGTGTAATCACAACCTGCTGATATAGGCCCGGTTTCTCAGACAGGGCTTAAGTCTAGTTCCAAAAATGCATGTTTGAGTATCTTTGAGTGTCTTAACTGAAAGCAACATACACGGACCGGTTTTAAAATATATCAGTGCCATTGTTTTGTCTTAGGATGCACACCAGTAATGATTTTATTCTAAGGCACATTTGTAAAGGCTTAAAATTCCTAATTTAAGTCAGGCATAATTTTGGCTTAATCTAAACCCTATCTGTAAAACCAGGCCATAGAGTCTAACACCACAGTTACACAGAATGTGATATTGCTGTTATAAAGAACGTACACTTCATTCAGTACATCACTGATTCACTAACATTAACAAATTTTTCACCCACTAATACTGTAACACTAACATACAACTCTATTCATACACTTACAGCCTGTCTGTAATAATGCAAACACCACCTTTATATCGTTTTCTACATATTGGGGTTTTGTATTTGTCTTGCTGCCCATCTTGACCACAGCTCCCTGGTAGAGAACATACTGTATCTCTATGGGACCGTCCAGGTTACATACATATTTCACTGTTGCAATTAATCAAATTGCCATTGTTACAGCACTAAGAAGCCAAATGAAAGACTGCTACTTTGCCGCCTGTAAGTACAGTACATCTTTAATGACAGTATATTTTGTGTTTTATTTGGTCCTATATATATGTGACTACTTACCATTTTAAAATTCTGTTTTTATGCTTAGAACAAACAGCATTAAATATTTGAAGGAAGAGGAGCAATGGAAGCAATTCCTTTATGTCATTGACTTGTTCATTGTTTCTTTGTTCATTTAATAACTTCTTGTTGCTGTTTACAAAAAACAAATTAAAACAATTAAAACCAATAAATTATTGAACAAAAATGTCTGCAATTTCAAATTAAATGTAAATGAAGTTTTGTCAGTGCAATGAAGTGTGTATTATTTATTTACATTGCTGTAATGTCAGTTCATTGATGGGGTAATATGTTGCAGTCGATTTTTCCCCATTTATCGTCAACGTGTAATGGGTTATATACAATATTTTGTGATAACAAATAAAAGTTATAAAAGCAGACGACACGGCGCAGACGTAACGTAGCTTCGAGGCGACGAGAGTCGCGAATCTTATCTCAAGTCATTTAGTAACTGCAAGGTAAGCGACGCTCGACACGATTGGCTGCTTAGTTAGCAAAGTAGGTTCAGCTTTCACTTCCAATACACTACAAAATGGCTTAGCTCCTATATAGTCCACTATATAGGGGATGGGGGCGATTTTGAACACAGCTCTTGTGTAGGGAAACGCAGCGCAGGTCACTGGGCATGCACATAAGGTTGCTGTTGGCGTTTATTGTTGAGAATCTTCGCACGCGGAGGGATGGTACCTCTGAGAGCGGATACTCCATTTATCACGCTAGTGGTTACATCTTGCTCATACATTATTCCTCTTGTAATGAAACGCTTGTGTGTATTTGTAGTTTTATCGCTCCTGCTTTTCAGTCCAACGGCGTTTTCTCTGGTGAGGGACATTATTAGAGCGTTGGCAGAGCAACATTAGGTTGGAATTCGCCGCTAACACCTAACAGTTTGTTTTGTGTTCAGCCATCTATTATTGTGTTTTGCAAACGTTATACTTTTGAAGACATTTTTAAAACTGACCATTTACTCAATGGAATATTAAATATTAAATGCAGGAATTATTACAAGTTCATAGAAATTTCAGTTCAGTTAGAACCAAATATTTGTATTAATGATTGTAATTTGGTTATTTTATACCATTGTTGTTATTTGTGTTTTGAAAATGTTTTTGATTAATGTTTTGTTTTCTTTACAATATTCGGGCTACCAAAATCTGAAGTGTGTCTGCCCGAAGGGCTACCACTACCAGGACGTTGAAATTTTGCAAGCCCTGTGCATGTTTCCATAATTTCAGTTTTCCAAATTCAAGCCACCAAATTCACAGTGAATCTGGAATAGTCCTTACCACATGCACGATTGCCCTTTATATCATTAATCATTGCTAAAATATTTTGTGATTTTGCATTTCTATTTTCTGTTAACACTTGTAACATGCATTTACATTTTTGACCATTAACGTTTTTTATGGTTATGATGGTGCGGTTATGGTGTGAGAGAAATTAAAATGATCTTTAATAAAAAGCTCTCAATTTTCCTGACAAAACCATGCATCCCTGCTTTGTTACTGTTCTGCACTGCTAACAGAAAGAAGAGATTCACACACAGAACAGAATACAGAAGAAATTTGATTCATGGCTTTTAAGAATCAATATTGAATTGACCTCATTAAAAAAATAATCGTAAATCGAATTTTTTTTTGCCCAACCCAAATGTCAACTTTTATATTATTGTAACATCACTAAAAGGATGCGAGCAGTACTAATAAGATGCAAATTGCCATAATTAATTTTGCTAAGTATATGGGTGGAGGTGCACTGACTGTTCATTAGAGGCCACACTTCAGAAAAAATCATTTTGTGCCCTATATAAGTTAAAGCGCTCAAAGTTCAATGTTGAGATATTCTCCTTAACAGAAATCACTTTTTAATAACTATTAAATTTAAATAAACCTGTTCTCAGGAATATGCAAAAAGTGGGTGAGACCTTGTTGCCATGTCAATGAAGCTCTAACCCATCAGAGTCAGAACTTTATCATTATCATATATGGCAGGTGCAGTACATAGTGGAATGAAACAACATTCCTCCAGGACCATGGTGCCACATAAAACATAAACTACATAGACAGCAAGGGACTTAGTACAATCACAATGCAAACATCACAAAAATCAGTGCAGACATCACAAGAATGTCACAAAGTGCAAACGTGCAGGCAGTAAAGACAAGTGCAAAATGACCTGTACAAATCAACCAGTACATAGACAAAATAACCCTACAAGACAGACAATACACTACAGAAACACTGCACTACAATACAGTTTTAACACAGAGAGCAGCTAATTGAAGAATTTTATTGCTGTTTCCTTTAGCCAATGCAAATTCTCTTTGTTTAGGTTGAAAGACAACCGGATGGATGATATTTGGCTGGTGGACGTGAGTGTTCTTTTATACAACCATGCACACAGTGAATGGGAAAAGGTAGAAGTGAATGTTAGTTACATATGCAGGACGGATTGAGTTTGTTAGAGTTAGTGAATGTGATTTATTTGGCTGAATGGTAAAGTTGGTGTTTTCTGCTGTTGTTTTATGAATAATGGTGCACTGCAAGGAACTAGACCCAGTGTGGCAGGAGGTAGGAGCTGAGCTAACGTGCTTGGGGTTGCTGGTCCAAATGGGCAAAATGGATGCCACTGCATATTCAGATAATACTGTGTAAAAAAAAACACTAAAAACAAAAAACTCTAGTTTATGAAGTATGAATGCAACATCTTTTTTTATACTAGTTTGAAATTAAAAAGTTTGTCTGAATTAAAAAAACTGAAATTAAAAGAAACTAAACTCAAATTCATTATTAAATAGTGTGTGTAGGTAACACGGCACCATGAGGTGTGTGAGGTCTTTGACATCAGCTTTAAGGTGGTGATGTTAGTGGTTCTTGGCAGTGAGGTATGTGTCTCATTTCTAACAAATTTAGCAATACATCTGCAAACTGCATAAACAAGACTAAAATATTCCCTAGAGTGGCAAAGGTTTTGAAAAATTATAATCAGTAATGTAATAGTGTAGCAGTGTAGTGAACACCTACAGCTAAACTACTAAACTGGAGTAACAAATTGAAAATACAAATAAAATGTGAATTAAAACAGTGGTGGATAAAGTACCTGAAAGCAACACTTAAGTAAAATTATAGATATCTTACCAGACAAATACTTTAGAATATTATTTGAGTAGAAGTCTGATATTTACTGTACCTAAATATTACTGTTACTTTTATACTGAACATACTCGTGTATTGAAAGAAAGGTATAGTAAATGCTGTTTAAAGCTTTGTTTTTAACGAGCAGCCTTAAACGAATGAAATCAGAGTGTCTTATTTTTTTCTCACAATGTCTCTATCTGCATAACAAACTATGTCCACTAACATCTACTAAAAAACCTAAACTTTGTCCAAAAAGTCAATAGATTTAACACAAGGCGCCTTTTTATAAAACGAAAGGGGTCTGAAAGTCAAGCTTGTTTGCACATGCATTGATTTAACCAGTGATATAACTAGCTTGTAGTCTGTATTTAGTTTGTGCTTGATTTTGTAGTAACATGGATTCTTAAGGAAATGTATTAGAGGAAAAGTATACATTTTATTATTTCTCTGCGAAACACAAAAGTAGTAGTGGGTGTCAGTGTTGTTTGGTTACCAATGTACTTCAAAATGTCTTCTTATCTGGTACTTGCAGTAAATGTATCCAATAAAATACTGGTAACTGCATGCACTTAATGTGGGTTAGGTTTAGTTCATGCATTGTACCATGCATGGTAATTACACAGTTATGCAATAAGTACATGGTACGCACATGTGAAACAAGACTGTAAAATAAAGCGATACCAAGAAATCATACAGGTTTGGTATGACATGATGGTGAGTAAAATTGTAAGTGAATTATGCCCTAAAGTTGTGTGTTTGAGGGCTGTTTGCCTGAGACTAAACCCCTAAACATCATCATCAGGAGCTAATGTTGTTTTCACGTGCTTTCTTGACTAAAGAGATGGTACTAGTAGACTTGCATTTTAAAAAAACACGAAGGATCACGGTTTCAGCTAAAAATCTTTATTGTTCTACTAAAGAGAAAAGTAATCTACACCTTGGATGGCTGGAGGGTGAGAGAATTAACAACACTATAACTATCTCTTTAAGTACTATAATAAAGCATAAGAACAGTCTATTACGTTATGTCACTTAGGATAAAGCTGTTATAGATTCAGTCATAATTGAACATAATGGAACAGGATATGATTTTTCCAAATAAACTTGATTTTACAATATTTTCAATAAATACAAATGTGTTTTATGATTAACAATCTCAAATCTTTGCAGATCAACAGAATGTACGCAGTTGCTATTGCATGCTAGTAATAGTCATTTTCTAGTTGACATTTTATTTGAATTTATTTTATGTATCATGTATCATGTATCATGTATCATGGCCTCAGAGCTTGGCGTGCAAGGATGCCCTACGATAAAACTGTAAGTTATTCACCATAATTTTACCTATCGTACAGCTCGTCTCTCTGTAACTACTAGAGTTTTAAAGGCTCAATTTTTATTTGTTGACTTTTTGTTAAATGGCATGTTTCACAACTAGAATCTGTAAAAACAAACCACAAATGAATATTTGGATATGGCTCACATTATTGCTTTTGTGGATGAGTCAAAATCTCTGTATGAAGAGGGAGTAAAGCTCTTCTCATATGGGGCTAAATTTTTGTTGAATGCTGGGCTGTGGAGTCAAGGGAGGTGGTAGTTGTTGAAAATCAACTGAAGTTTAACATCTTGTCTAATGAAGGATGCTGAGATGTGGATTGATTGAATTGGCAACCTGGGGTCTTAACTATACAGCTTTGGAATTTAAAAAATTAAGTAAAGAAAAGATGTGGGGGCCATGCCATTACTTCCAGTACTTGTTCTTCTTTACACTGAAGATAGTTCTTAATGACTTTGGCTGTATGTTCGGGGTCATTGTCCTGCTGCAGAATAAATTTGGGGCCAATCATACGCCTCCCTGATGGTATTGCATGATGGATAAGTATCTGCTTGTATTTCTCAGCATTGAGAACACCATTAATCCTGACCAAATCTCCAACTCCATTTGCAGAAATGCAGCCCCAAACGTTCAAGGAACCTCCACCATGCTTCACTGTTGCCCGCAGACACTCAAACTGCCTTCTGCTACAGCCAAATTTTTCAAATTTTGACTCATCATTCCAGAGCACCTGCTGATATTTTTTTGCACCCCAGTTCCTATGTTTTCGTGCATACTTGAGTCGCTTGGCCTTGTTATTGCATCAACAAAGCAAGTTGACATGAAACTGTCTTTCACAACCTCACCTTGGTAGCAGAGTTTGGCTGTTCCTCACCCAGTTTTAAGCCTCCTACATAGCTGTTTCTGCTGGTTCATGACTGGGTTTCAACCTATGTGTGACATTGATGATCATTAGCACCTGTTTGGTATAATTGGTTGATCATACACCTGACTATATTCCTACAAAATCCCTGACTTTGTGCAAGTGTACCTATAAGAATTGATGCTGGTTTGAAGGCAAAAGGTAGTAACACCAAATATTGATTTGATTCATTATTTATATTTCTGAAAGCATTCTTTGTTTACAGCATTTTTTCACACCTGCCTAAAACTTTTGCACAGTACTGTACTTTGTGGACCTAAATGGAGTTTTGCTTATGGTTGCTTGGTTTAATTAGTTTATTGAATGTTTTCTCTTGTAGAGGTTTTTTGTTGTACTTGTTGTATGCCTGTGCCTTTCTTTATGTGTTCTCAGACTAGTACGCCATTTAAAATCACAACTTTGGCTTTACTTGGGTGCAGTATATTGCAGCTGACCAAGAATCCAAGCATAGGTCTACAATCTCCATCACCGTTATACCTTTGTCACTGGCATCGTCATACATAATCGTCACCCTTCCAGTTTCAACCCTTCTACAGATAAGACTGTTTTCTCAATTTTTTTTATTTACCGTTTTTCCTTAACACACAATAACTGTTGGACATTTCTCACACACACACACACACACACACAAACTTGTGGAATTGTATATTTGTAGGTATTTGTGTAAACTCAATTTATGGTGTTTGTGCATTGTGAATATGTAAATAGTTTGAATACATGCTACAAGAAATACCACTCTGGCTTGTTTGTGTTCGTTTATTGCCAGACCTTTTTCACACTATCAATTTAGATATATTGCAAAATGTGATCCTTTTTTCTATTAACCAGAATAGTGCAAGGTAACTGGGACGGTTACAACTTAAAGCCCACTGACAGCCCCAGTCAAACCCACCCACACGTCTCTACAAAGTTCTAATGCAGAGAAATGGCATATTTATTTCATTACATGGTGGCTAGGCTACCGTAAATGGTTATGTTGTGGCTAGACAGTTAACAGTGTAAAATTAGACAGATATAGAGCTATGACATTACAAAAATCTGCCCAATGTTAAGCCTAGGGTCAGTGGGGTGATTGCTAGGGTACTGTAACTGATTACTAGGGTGTGGCTATGAAGTTGAATTGTCACCCTTTGCTGCTGCTTGCTAACCTGAGCAATATGGGTCCACCCTCAAGTCACCACGATATTCTGATTTAGAGCTATGACATTACAAAAATCTTCGAAATGTAATGTCTATGGGATTTTTTTCGTCACAATTTGCTGCTGCTTGCTAAGTCAAACGATACGAGCCCATATAGTACCCTGGTACTACTAAGGTTGGTACCATCTATCAGAGACTTTGGTCCATATTAATCTGGTGACTGAAGGCTCACAGGAGTGGCACCTGGTGTGGTCTTTGCTGTTGTGTGTCTGTGTGGTATATAAAAGTATTTTGCATTTTTGACTCCTTTTCAATAGGGGCTGTGTAATATTTTTACAGTGAATGTTTTTTAATTATCTTGCACTCATGCACAACTTTCACAAAAGGTACAAACATTCACTAAAACACTACATCAAGAACAAGCAGTGTATCTTGTAATTTTCTTTAAAGATCTTGTTTTTCCCCCAGCAGAGCTGAACGTAAATGATGATCTTACAAAAGTAAATAGAACTGATTAAAAACTGTCTATAAAGGGTTATATTTATTTGAGGTCTGAGATGTGTGAATGGTGAAAATGGGGCAAACAGTTTGCAGTTTAGCTTAGTATTGCTTAATATTGGTCTTATCAGCCAATACTGTCTTAAATAGCTTGTGCATAGAAATTCGTCTTTTAACAGATTTTGGTTGAATGTTTTCAGTCTTGGTAAAATGTTGCAATGTTAAAACAATATTTTAGTTGTGAAAAGTGACAGTTTTGGACAAAAACAAACAAAAATAATGTCTCCTTGTCTTGTTTTTGTCTTGTTGATTTAGCTCCCACATCTATTGAATTATTTTTTTGTGTTTTATGTGTGGCTGTATTGCGCTACATAAAACACACAAAACTTTTTTTTACCCCATACCTGTTAGAATTAGTTTTCAGGCAGATATACTTAAAAGTAACTAGAAATGAATATGTAAAGCAAATATCTTTTTCAAATGTTTTCATGCAGAGCATGCTCCAAACGTCCCTAGTTGTGGCAGGTTTTCTCTATCCATGCATGTTCTCACCTCTTTTACCCATTATATGTTCCATTCTTGAGTAAAAAAAGATATTTATATTAATCATCCTATTCCTGCTGGCTGTTAATGTAGACTTTTTCAATTATGAGCATCAGTGAATGTTCACACTGTTGTGGATAGTCCCTCCCATTTTAAATAACACTTTGCAGGTTCTGTAAGATGTATGTATGTTCTTTTGTGTTTGTATCTGTGTAATGTACGTTAAATTTACAGACATTTCTAGAATTCTGTTTTTACTTTGTCATTATGGGGTATTGAGTGTAGATTAATGAGAAAAATTAATTTAAATGATTGTAGTATCAGGCTGCAACATAACAAAATTGAAAAAGTTAAGGGGGTCTGATTACTTTCTGAATGCACTGTGTGTCAGGATGCCGGGTTTGTGCGGTTGTTTGACAGCTCGCCACGTGCTCGGGTGTCCGCGTCACCCCTCCCCTCTCGTTACTTCCCCAGCTGTGTCTGTTCACTCATCATCACGCTCACCTGTTATCATGCTAATCTCCTCCCTTTATATTCAGACCGTCAAGTTTCATACCATTTCCTCACCATTTAAAGCTTTGTCTTTGTTCTTTCTAGTTTTGTCTTAGTTAGCGCAGCTTAGCGTAGCTTAGTTGCTTTCAGTCTTAGATTTAGTCATAGTTTAGTCATGCCAACTGTCTTGTTTGTTCCCGTTCAGGGATTCTTAGTGTGTTTTCAGTCTGGCGTGTAGTTTAGTGTCTGTTGTCGTGTCTTGTCTAAGCTCCAACTGTATTGTTGTTTGTATTGTGTTCCCGTTCAGGGATTCTTAGTGTGTTTTAAGTTTGGCATGTAGTTTAGTGTCTGTTGTCGTGTCTTGTCTAAGCTCCAGCTGTTTTGTTGTTTGTTTTGTGTTTCCCCAGTGCCCCGCCCTCCTGTTACCGGTCCTCCATGTGGTTGTCTTCTGTCCTGGAGTCTGCCGTTGTCCGCCCTCCTCAACTCTCCATCCTGCCTCCGGGTTCTCGTCTCCGCATCGTGGCCGTGTCAGTCCAGTCTCCCGATCTGCCTTGTCATCCCCCCGGGGTCGGTTGGTTCAACTTTGTCTGCAGTCACCGACACTGTTCCGAGTCTATCGTCTGCCTGCAGCACCGGTCCACCGGCGGGGGATTCCGTTCCAGCTACGACCCCCTCTGCTCACCTGATACCTACCGTCCCCTGTCTGTTCCAGTCTGCCTCACGATCCAGAGCACATCTCTTGACTGAGTTGTTTCAAGAACTGTTACACTTCTTGCCTGAACTGTAATAAAATATTCCTTTACTTGCATCTGGGTTCTCTGTCATTCCTCAGCCTTGACAGTATGTATGTAAACAATTCTGCTGTATTATGTCTTTCAGGGGTAATACATTGAGGTGGCGTTTGAGCTCATCGTGTACACATTCTTCATTTTGGCATCTAATAATGTCTTACCAGAGCAAACATCAATTTAATTTATTTCCTAACTTTCACATTTGACATACAATTTTAGTTAAGACAATGATGAGCGAAACATTGACAAGTCATATTTAAAGTGAATATTGTTGATCATCTCCTAACATGGTCACATATTAAGGTGTGGCTAAATCAGATAAGCAAACAAAGATAAGCAAACAAAGGTTGCTTGCAGGTTGCAAGCAATAAGGTAAGCTTGTAATTGACATGTTGAAATGAGCAGAAATAAAGATTTAAGCAACCTGGACAAAGGCCAGATTGTTCCAGAAGGCAGCTGGGCCAGAGTAATTCTGAAACGGCAATGCTGATGGGTTGCTCCCAGTGGACTATCGTAGTGGACATGATTACCTATGTGCTAGTTATCTAAACATTGTGGACAAAGCATAACAAAACATGGCAGTGGTGTTCACTGATGGCAGTGGCCTCTTTTAGGAACTCCACATCACAACTTACAGGACTTGAAGAATCAGGAACAGATTGACATAATAGATTGTATAGTGCATCGTTAAATTTTGGCAGTGAACACATTTGTATTACACATAGCTTTTGATATTTAAACATTTCTTAACATTTGTAATAATAGATGTAGATTTGTTTTAAGACATTACAGCATGATGTTCTGTTGGGCTGCTATGAAATATAAATTGTGGAATATGTTCTGTGTGCGGACTCGTTTTGAAGTTTCTGTTTGTGTCTGGGTTTTCCTGTTTCCATGCACTTCCTGTTTGGTAATCATCAGCGCCTGTTCACCTTTGATTAGTTGTCCTATTTAAGTTCCCTGTTACTATGTTCAGTTTGTCGGTTATTGTTGATATTGATGTGGATTGTTTTGGATTTCTCATTGTTCTTGTATCTCGGATTATCTCTTTGAATCAGATTATCTCTCGTCTTCACTTCCTTGACTAATTTACGAACACACCCCTACTTCTACTTCATAAAAAAATATCCTTCTCATACTGCGTTGAAATACCTGAGACCTGTCTATAGCACTTATTCATTGTTGCCTCTTATTGTGATTGAAGTTGCTTCCTTGTCCTCATTTGTAAGTGGCTTTGGATAAAACGTCAGCTAAATGACTAAATGTAAATGAATCACGCTGCTGTTGCACTTGTTGTTACCTTCACCATTTATACGGTTAGTGTTTGGCTGTTCTCCTATTATTAAATATCTTTTGTTATCTAGTTTCCACGTCTTGCTCCTCGTTTTTGTCCCGCTAACACTAAACCGTAACAGAATAACCGACTGAACAAACAACAGCACAGCAGCAATTTTTTTTTTCGTTTCCTATTTTTTCCCCCAGTTTTTCCCGTTCACCTTTTTTGTCAACATGGACCCGTGGCCATGCCAGAATGGACAACAAATGGGGGACTATGTGTAAGAGTTCCTGGACTTTGCGTATAGTTCCTCAGTCGATGACCTCACCCTGATAGAGGTACTGTGGTGCGGGCTGGACACACTGTACCGCTTTGTAATTCCACGAGCGGATCTATGGTAGACTTTAAAGGGCTACGTAAACTTCGCTCTATGGCTGGCGGGGTCAGACCTTGTGGTTGACGAGGCGGATTCCATCCCCGGGTCATCAGACGTGGCAGTTTTGAACCCAAAACTTGACCAGCCATTACCCCGCGAGGCGCAGCAACAGCCAGGGCCTACCACGGACTTGCAGCCAGAGCCTGATGCAACTAAGAGATGGATCGCCCCGGAGCCTGAACTGGAGGAGAAGTCTGACCAGGTGCCTGAGCCGACTGTAGCTGTGGACTTGCCAGTGAAGCACGAAGGTAATCAGGAGGACCCTGCCCACGACACCACCGCTGGGGGTGAGAACGGACTGGACTCGAGTTTAGAGACTATGTTTACAAGTTCATATATTACACAGTTACAAATGATATATTAGTGGTGAATATAATTCCACCCAACCTCCCTCTCCCACCTCCTCTTATGTCTTTCCCGGTCTCACCTTCGATGTTGCTGGAGCCTGTCAGTCCCTCTGCTCACCCTCAGCCCACCAGCAGTGTCATAGGCTCACCGCTGGACTGTCACCAGCTACATCTTTGCTGAAGACAGAGGATCCCTTGGCTCTGCTTCCTACCTCCCACGCCCATACTCCTCCTCGGCCCTATGACCCTTCGGCTCCTCTTATGTCTTCCAGCTCCCTCGTCTCCATCATCACCTGTCAGTCCACCGGCTCTCTCGTCCCTCCAGCGCCACCTCGGTTAGTCTGGACATCATTTCGATAGCAGCAGGAAGACTTGTATAACTTTGCCATGAAACATTACTGTTGATATTGGTGTCAGTGTTGCCAACTCTGCTATTTTCTTACAGAATTTAACTACTTTTCTTTTAAACTGTTACAGTGTGTTTTTTATGAGATAAAGGCTTTTTATTTTTTAAAATTATGAATTTTATTTGACTGAAATGTTAGTAACTAGACCAAGTGGGACTGGGATAACATGAAGAAACAGAGACCACTGAAACAGAATAAATTCAGAAGAACTGTGGCATTGTCTCCAAGATGCTTAAAGAAACCTAACTGTGAAGCTACCTGAAAAACTGTGCAACCTATGAACCTAGGATAAAAGCGGTGTTAAACAATATTTGGTATGGCCACCTTTGGGTATATCAATTAACTTTAATTAACAATATCTATTTATGACATGATTTTGAGGAAAGCATCCTCACTTAAAAGCAGGGGTGCCGCTCGTCGCTCGCAAGCAGATCTCTGGGGGCCCCTAAAGGGCGGGGGCCCATAGAATTGTCCTAACTTCCCCCCCTTAGCGGCGGCCCTGCTTAAAAGTAATATAATACAAGTGCCTAAATTTTTTTACAGTAGCTTTGCAGGTAGGTTTCCTCAGTTGTCACACTTCTGGATTTAATCTGTCTTGGTTGTTTCTGTTTCTTCAGGTAATCCCAGACAGACTTGATGGTGAGATCAGATCTCAGTGTGGAGTACTGACTGTTGTCAGACTCATTGTGCATAGAAAAATCTAAACAATTGATGGCAAAAGCAATGGTTGAAAATGTAAACTGATATGTCAATCTTTCACATGTTTTGTGGAGTGAAAATACTAATCTACATATACATGCTTACAGAGGTTCTCAACCTTTTCTAATATAAAATAAAGAACACGGAATTACAGGAAATAAAAAATGTACAGTGATACACTATATTTGGAAAGTGTACTTGGAAAGGCACCTAACCCCTGATTGCTCCACGGGTGCAGCAGTGCTGCCCACTGCTTTGGGTGGGTGTGTTCATGACTGGCAGTTTGTGTTCACTTCTCTCCAGTGATGGGTTAAATGCAGAGGTCACATTTCAGGTATGGGTTACTATACCTGACAAATGTCACTTTCACTTCACTTCACTTTAGATAGCATGCACAGTTTTGTCCCAATGCCACCTACTAGACCAGTGATATGAGAACTGGCTATTTTTGCTTATAACTTTTAAACACTTTAAAGCATGCCGAGTCAAACAGTATCTGATATTCCATGGTTGGCCAACTTGAGCGTTAACAATATTGAATTGTCATAAAATGCAGCAATCGACAAAAGCAATGGTGTATCATTACGAATCCTGGTAAGGTTCATCATCACCATAGTCTAAGGAGTCCTGCAAAGTTTGGGGCTACCTAGTGGTCAAAATATAGAACAAAATTTATGAAAATGCTTATAATGCATGACTGAAATAACATTGTCATGTCTCCTTTCGTTAGATTCTTTGGCTCATGCCAAGACCTACTATTTCAAATTTGTCTTTGTCAGTGCTACTTCCTGTCCACTATTTTGAATTATATTAAAAACCTATTTTTTCCAAGTCCTTGTACAGCTTTAGATTGATTTGTATGAAACTTGGTATGTAGCATCTAGAGACACAACAAAAGTTATAGAATCCAAATAGATTGTTCGAATCCATGGGTTTGACCCCATTGCTGCTTGCAAGTATATTTATTATTGTTATAAGGAGCCATATATGTATTGTATCCAATGATGTTCTTATTAGGGGCCAAGCACCAAAGGCCCTTTTTGTAAAAACAACTTTCAAACACCTCCTAATGTGTTTGTCCAATTTGCACAAAATTTGGTACGCATTATCTACAGACACCCCTGACAAAAAGTTATTAAAAGATTTTTGGTTGGCCAGTCCATTCTCATGCAGAGCATCAATGAATTTAAGGAAGTGCACGCAATAATGGATATAGGGCTGTATCTTGGCAACGCTTTGGTATATTGACACAAAACTTTGTAGGTGTCATTGTCACAACATCCTGTCCACCTTGTTACTTGCAGCTATATTTAGGAGCCAAGCACCGATGGTGCGAAAGCACTTAATGTATACGTTGGCGTTCTTATTATTAGTGGTGCTTGCTGTCACGAAGGAGGCTCCTGCTCTGCCTCCCCCAAGCCACCAGAGGGAACCCTCACCAGAGTTCTAGCCTGTTTGAATTTGGACTTCAATTCCTACAATACACCATTCCTGAGACTGATTACTTCCACCCTCACACCTTTACCTTGTTCCCATGCATTATTGAGTGTTCTTTCTTGCATCTTCTTTGGTTTGTACTGTGTTTTACTTTGGATTGTTTATTGTTTCTTGTTATTTGTACTTTATGATTGTTTGCTGCCTCCCCTGACCATTGCCTGTTCCTTGTTTCTGCCTTGCCTTGCCTTGCCTTGCCCCCTGTGTTTATGATTGCTGTTATTGATCCCTGCCTGTCTGACCAATCCCAATACACACTGCACATGGATCTCAGCAATTCAGACTCGTCATTGCACTTGCATACTCTCTTGCGTACTACTACTTTTTCTGGAAAACTTTGGTGTGTAACTCATCCCGCACGGTTTGTTATAGATCTATGAATGAGGTGTCAAATAGACTGGCTTATTGAGGAGAGGTGTGCTATGACTTTTATAAGTGATCAGGTGTACAATGTTTTCAGGCGTATAAAAAAGTGGGCGAAGACTTTACATTATGCTGAATTTTGTGATATTATAGCTAGACTTGGGGTGGGCTCATTGCACGTCCTAGCAAACAGTAACAAATAATAACATTACAACTTCAAAGCCACACCAACATAAATTAGCTACATTATTATTATTACAAGCATATTTGATCCCCTCCCGTTTTTGTACGTTTACCCACTGGCAAAGAAATTGTCAGAAATTATTATTATAATTTTAATAGTAGGTTTATTTTAGCAGTGAGATACAGAATAACAACAAAAAATCCAGAAAAACACATTTCAAAAAAGTTATAAATTGATTTGATGAGTGAAATAATTATTTGACCCCTTCGTAAAACATGATTTGGTACTTGGTTGCAAATCCCTTGTCTATATGAGAGAATGACCGTAGTTGTTCCTTGGGCACGTTAAGATGCACCATCCGATGTGATTGTGATTGTGAGTTTTTCTCTGGAAGTATCTATTTTGTTATTAAAGAAATTCATAAAACCATCACTACTATGATATTGACAACTGTCAGAAGCAGACTTCTGGGGCTTTTTAAGGCCTTTCTGTAATTTGAAACACTCTCCTTCCATGGAATACCTCCAGTTTTGTTTGCTTCCAATTATGTTCCATTTTCCGGGCTGCTTTTTTACCACGGCATTGGGCTGCTGTCTTAACCGCAGAGGAGCAACTTTGGTGTTAATAAAGAGGGAGTTAACATTTTCAAATCACCTAAAAGTGTCAGCAAATGTTCAGCAAGTGTCAGCAAGTGTCAGCAAATGTTCAGCAAGTGTCAGCATCGATGTTCGCTCCGCTGAACATTGACAGCTCCTCTGTGGAGATTGTCAAGAGCACCAAGTTTCTTGGTGTTCACCTGACGGAGAACCTTACCTGGTCGCTCAACACCAGCTCCATAATCAAGAAAGCACAGCAGCGTTTATACTTTCTGAGAAGACTAAGGAAAGCACATCTTCTATCCCCCATCCTCACTACATTCTACAGAGGGACTATCGAGAGCATCCTCTCCAGATGCATCACTGCCTGGTTTGGGAATTGCACCGTCTCAGACCGCAAGACCCTTCAGCGGGTAGTTAGGACAGCGGAAAAGATCATCGGGGTCTCTCTTCCCTCCATCATGGACATATACACCTCACGCTGCATCCGCAAAGCCACCAGCATTGTGGATGACCCCACACACCCCTCCCATACACACTTTACCCTCCTACCGTCTGGCAGACGGTACCGTAGCATTCTGGCCCTCACAACTAGACTGACAAATAGTTTTTTTCCCCATGCCATCAGGCTCCTCAATAGTCAGTAAAACTGGACTGAAGGATTACACACACACACTTTTGCACTAAAGTATAAAGATACAAATATTTACTACTTTTAACAATGTTTACAATCTGTTTTACCAATTTACTGTTTACATTCTGGCTGCCAAAAATATACATTGTAACGTTCACACTTCTTAAATGTTTACAAATCAGTCAAATGCTGTGTTCAGTCAACTCTCTGCCTTCCTCTCCCAGAACAACCTCTTGGATGTCAACCAATCCGGCTTCAAGAAAGGTCATTCGACTGAGACTGCACTGCTTTCGGTTGTTGAAGACCTTAGACTGGCTAAAG
>JAZGTJ010010898.1:0-17543 GCA_036877575.1 Botia almorhae
ATCGGATAAGGCTTTATAATTGTTGTTAGGTAGCATCCTGTGTGTGGCTACATCTTAACAGCACTGAGGTTCAGTTAAATACCTTGTTCTGAAAAACAAATACTGCAGACTTCCTGAGCTACTACAAGGAGTAAATGTGCTGAGTGACTAATTTTAGGACACAGTGGTGCCAAAAAAGTATTTGGATACCTTAGTCACACTTAAAGATGTGTCATTGTGTTAGGTATCTACTCAAGTGCTGTTTATTTTAGAAACGGGTCACTTTTTATGTAAAACATTGAATGAGATTTTTGTGTGGTTTTAAACGGTAAAACAATAGAGAAGCTTTTCTTAGAACAGGAAACTAAACAGGAGTCAGGGGAAACATCCACCCACGTCCTATTGTTTTCTGTTGTCTGCCAGTTCAGTGCGTCTGTTTGGGAAATGCCATTTTTCCCCAGACATAGTGCTAAAACACCCTGGCAAAATGGACTTGTAATCTTTGACCATAAGCGCTTCTGAACAAATATGATTACAGTTCATTTGACTGCAACAGTGTACACTCCATGCCAAGCTGAATTAGGTTCCTACTCTACGTTATTCCATATATCACCATTTACTAGACAGCCAGACTCCTTTTGTCTCTTGTTTATAGGAAAATCTTGCATTATTTATTTGCATGGCTCTTAGGAAGGTCACGCTGGTGCTCACACTGTGCTGAATTGGTAATTGAATATTGTTATTGCAAATAAAATGTGACTAGATTGTGACATTAGTGGGTCATTTTATGATTTTCTGTCAACAAAATATTTCATGGCTTGTGTTTGTCAATGGGTTCTAAAATATAAATGGGTTCTGGAAATATAAATAACGTGTAAACAACATAATCCTGGTCTTTAACCTCAAATCAAAATGACAAAACATGTTGGTCTAGGAAGACATTAGGGTTAAAATAAAGAGTAGCATGTCGACCATTTGATTATAAAGTCTATGTAAAACAGCATTCACAGTTGCAACCCATTTTGCTTCTATAATCTGAATCTATCTAGCTGAAAATTATTGGATTGTAAAGTGGAGCAAAATAAATTTGCACTGAATTATACTGCTGGTCCAGACAACTTTCCTGGCAGGGTGCTCAGAGAATGCGCAGACCAGCGGGCAGATGTTTTTACAGACATCTTCAACACCTCCCAGAGCAGCACCGTTGTGCCAACGTGCTTCAAGGCCACCACCATTGTACCTGTGCCAAAGAAGTCTCCAGTGTCCTGCCTCAATGACTACCGTCCCGTTGCACTCACACCCATCATCATGAAGTGCTTTGAGAGGCAATAAAGACACATATGTTTGAATGCTGTAGTTAGACTTCAGTTCAGCATTCAACACAATCATTCCCCAGCACCTGATTGGAAAGCTAAACCTGATGGGCCTGAACACCCCCCACTACAACTGGATCCTGGACTTCCTGACTGGGAGACCTCAGTCAGTCTGTATCGGGAACAGCACCTCCCACACCACCACACTGAGCACTGGAGCCCCTCAGGGTTGTGCGCTCACTCTGTTCACTCTGCTGACTCACGACTGTGCAGCAATGCACAGCTCAAATCACATCATCAAGTTCGCCGATGACACAACCGTGGTGGGTCTCATTATCAAGAACGATGAGTCAGCATACAGAGAGGAGGTGCAACGGCTAACGGACTGGTGCAGAGCCAACAACCTGTCTCTGAACGTGGACAAAACTAAAGAGATGGTTGTTGACTTCAGAAGAGCACATCATGACCACTCTCCCCTGAACATCGGCGGCTCCTCTGTGGAGATCGTCAGGAGCACAAAGTTCCTTGGTGTTTACCTGGCGGAGAACCTTACCTGGTCGCTCAACACCAGCTCCATAACCAAGAAAGCCCAGCAGCGCCTATACTTTCTGAGAAGACTGAGGAAAGCACATCTTCCACCCCCATCCTCACCACGTTCTACAGAGGGACCATCAAGAGCATCCTCTGCAGCTGTATCACTGCCTGGTTTGGAAATTGCACCGTCTCGGACCGCAAGACCCTTCAGTGGGTAGTGGAGACTGCTGAGAAGATCATCGGGGTCTCTCCTCCCTCCATCACGGACATTTACACCTCACGCTACATCCGCAAAGCTATCAGCATTGTGGATGACCCCACACACCCCTCCCATACACACTTTATGGTATCGTAGCATTCGGTCCCTCACAACCAGACTGTGCAATAGCTTTTTCCCCTATGCCATCAGGCTGCTCAATAGTCAGTAACTGGACTAAAGGATCACACACACACACATACTTATATATGCACACAACTGGGCATTCCCCACCCTCTACAGTTCTTTTGCACTAAGTCTTGTTTTGCACGAAGTCTTTTCGCACATCTGGTATGTTTACTGTTAACAATTACGGTTACACTTGTTTACAGCTGTTACTGTCACCAGGTTAACTTTTCCTTACAGAACTGTGTACTGGTCCCAGTAGTCTTTGTACTGTCTTGTGTACTGTCTTTGTACTATATTATGTTTAAATTATGTACTGTCTTGTGTACTGTCTTTGTACTATATTATGTTTAAATTATGTACTGTCTTGTGTACTGTCTTTGTACTATATTATGTTTAAATTATGTAGCCCTTGTATGTCTGTGATGTTCAGTGTTTGTCTTATGTACCAACTAGGTCAAGAAACGTTGTTTCGTTTCACTCTGTACTTGTATGTGGTTGAAATGACAATAAACTCCACTTGTAACTTGTAACTTTTACACAAGAGCAGAAAAGTGTATAAAGAGAGTTTACTAAAGTTGAATATACTGTAAACCTAGACTAGCAATGTTATATTTGCATTTCTTTTTGTTTTAACAGATCAGGATGGTGCTTCAGACATTTTGTGTCACATGATGCCATTCTACAGCTACGACATTCCCCATACATGTGGCCCTGACCCAAAGATCTGCTGCCAGTTTGACTTCAAGCGGCTGCCAGGAGGAAGAATCAGCTGTCCATGGAGAATTCCACCTCAAGTCATTACAGATGACAATGTACAGGAGAGGTACAGCTATACATGCCAGTTACTGACAGTACTTCATTGGTTACTCATTACTGATTACTCATTAAGCCATAAAAGAATGATTTATTTTTTAATTAAATTAATAGGCATTGTTCTAGGTTTGTACCTTTTGCTATTAGAACTGTTATATGTTTTCTATCATTTAGCGGTAAAAAAAGTGTAATTATGTTTCTTTACAAAATGAGAATTTCATGTTTCTGTTACAATTCAAAGCACCAAGCACCACATGAGAGTAAAAATTTGCTTGAGTTGTGAGTCATTTGAAACAAAGATATACATATTAAACAATCTGTCATGACTTCTTCTGTGGGCAATTTATCATCTAAAGTCTTTATATAATATATATATAATATATATATATATATTTCTACTAAAGTCCATGTTTTGACAGATCAAGACTTGACACAGAAATATTCAGACCATTGAAACAATTCTAATTACAAATTAGGACTTGTCATTTTTGTGACAGGTGACTGACATAATGACCTGGGCTGTTTATTACTAATATGGAAAAACATCTATATAAACAATAAATGTGATTTATAAACCAAATCAAAGGGACATTTGTTTAATAAATATTTCCATATGGAAAATGCAATTTCTTGGCTGTTTAGAATTATTTTTGGCCAGTAAATGTTCTTTATTCGCCTTTGGCATGTGTAAAAAAGCTTTTTTTTACATTTTGCATATAAAGATGTGGTTGTCTGTACTTAGTCCACTCTGTACAAGCACCTTTTACAAAATCATTACACTTAACATTGCACATGAACACTTTATAGAAAATCACTGCACAACATTTTTAACTTCTGCATTTCATGCAGTTGAATACCTTTAAATCTGATCAGTTACAGATATTCCTCCACTAAGTTTAGTCTTTCCGTGTGTAGAGTTCAAATGCTTCTGGATCAATACCGAAAGAAATCAAAGCTGTTTCGGACCAATGTGCTGCTGGCTCCTCTTGGTGATGACTTCCGCTACACTGAAGCTGTGGAATGGGACCAACAGTTTGAGAACTACCAAAAGCTCTTTGACTACATGAATTCTCACCCCGACCTTCATGTCAAGGTCTGTCATCCTTAGGTCAAAGCTTACTTCAGTGCTTGCTTGACTTGAATTAAATTCTGTAATTTGATACGTCTGTCTGTTTATCATGGAACAAAAAAGATGTTAAACTATAAAAGAGTGTAAAAGCCATATTACAAGTCTTCTGAATACACAGTGATTTTAGTGAAAAACTGTCTCTCTGGGATAGTTCCCAAATCTCATTCAGACCTCTGTTCCATTTAAATGACAGATTCAAACACATAGTGTCAGGTTTGAGGCTGTGAAGCCAAACATCATTGGTTCTGGCATGTCTTGTCAGTAATGTCAAATTTGGTATGATGCTTTTTGACATGTTATATGTGAAATTAATGTGATCTGAATTTCAGAGAATATCAACCAGATCTATTTTATTGCTTTAGAAGAGTTGGTCATATGGACATTCTTAGACTAGTTTTCTAAATAGTGATACCAATAGCAAATCATGAAATACCAAGAAGTTTAAAATAGTGATTTTCAGGCATGTTAAACTCTTAGAAGGTTAATTGAATTAAACTTTTTAACCTTATAAAATAATAAAAAACTGCAACTGAAAGGCCATGGTAATTTATTGGTCAAATCGTCTTTTGTGCTCTACAAAAGTTTGAACCCCATGTGGTTTAAAACATTATGAAGGTGAACAAAATATTATTTTCTGAGAAGCTTCCCCTATAAATTAGTAACATTATTCCCGGTATATTTTTGGATATTTAGTTACACATGTAAACTTTGTTGGTTTTTATTTGCAGGCACAGTTTGGCACCATTTCAGATTACTTTGAGGCCTTGCGTAAAAGCACTGGCATGGATCCAGTTGGCATGGGTGTTGGCGAGCTGGCCCTGCCTGTGCTAAGTGGAGACTTTTTCACTTATGCAGACCGAGATGACCACTACTGGAGCGGGTACTTCACCTCACGACCCTTCTATAAACGACTGGACCGCATGCTGGAGTCATACCTCAGGTAATGCCAAGAGTGCAGACTTAATACACTGTATTTATCTCCTCAATGATCAATTCTATGAGAAAACAATATGCAGACCCCAAAACTAAATCCGTCTTTGCCAATGAAACATTGGCTTTATTGAGAATAGAACATAGTTAGTGGTCAGTTGACTGTAAACTTTTTGAGAAATTGATTGTAAGAATGGGACTGGTAGCCATTCAGCTCCTTACCAGAGGGAGCTCTCCTGAATACTAGCCTGGATTTTAATGCCACACCCACACTTCCTGTAGACTTCATTTTAACCATGCTATGCCACACTCACAACACAAAGTATTGCCAGTTGTATTCTCACTGCCTTACCAAGCATTTATCTTTACCTGTTTATCTGTTATGACCATTGTCATGCCTTCTTGGATTTACATTTATCTGAATTACTGTTTTTGCCTTGTTTGCCTGGTTAGACTAATCTATTCTTACCGATTCATCACCTGTATCATCGACTACGTTTGAATTGTTGCTGATTAATAAACTCCTGCGTGTGGATTCTGCCTTCGCCTTCATGTCAAGTCCCTCACATTGATTTAAATATTACATTATTTTAACAGAAGGCCCTCCAAATGTCTACAAAATCAAATTAAATAGATACACAAAATCAACTAAAGAAATGATCAGTGGTGTCTTTTACCTCATGACAACGTTCAGCAACGTTCATAAAAAAATTAATAAAAAAGTTTTTAAAACATTTTACCAAAACGTTTATAAAATAGGGTTTTTTTCTTTTATTGTCATAACTTCACATTAAAAATTTCACCAAAAATATAGTTTGTAACATTGTAGTATATGACAGAGTCATTTGCCTTTTTGCTGTGAATACCTAGCTAAATATAACCTGTAAATAATACCTGTCATAAATGTATATGTTAAACACACTGTAAGTCACATTGTATGAAATTATCTACCAAATGCATAAAATGCAAATGTGTTTCCTAGGAATCAAACCCATGTGAGTTGCCAACTGCTCAGTGATCTCAGTATGTATCATACATGGACATTAGCTATGGTGTCTTCCCTTCTGTGGGAGCTTCACAAACAAACATTGGACCATTTATTAAATTAATTCCCTTATTTAAATAATTATCTCCAACATGTGAAATTTGATGGAAAAGCCCCTGTGGCTACTTGTGTTTTCAGAGTAAGAACTTGTAAACACTCTGTACACACACAGAAAACGCTCTTTAACAAAGTATTAGCATTTTGATGGGTGTCTAAATGTAGCCAGGAGTCAGTGTTCATCAGTATGCAATCGTTAAATGATCCCCGTTCTACACCACGACTTCTGTCACACTGCAAACAGGACTTTGTTCAGCTCTGCTGAAATATACGGACACACACAAATGTGTAAATATATTCTAAGGCACACATCAGATTAGAGATTCTGTGCAAGGTCATTTGATGTTTAATTAATTAATAAAGTCAGTGTTTGGTTCACAACAGAACAGATAGCAGACATTTTTTTCACTTTTGTTATGTAGGTCGCTCATACTGTGTGTTTTTGTCTTATTATTGCACACTGCTTGCAAAACTGTCTGTGAACAAGATTCAGAAATGCTTTTTGTTCTGCTGACTTCTGATTTGAAAGGTTTATTTGAAAACCAAATCAATTTGACCTACAAGTAAATTTGAAATGTCATTCCAGTTTGGTGATTCCAGATTCCAAACAGTCATTCCAGAGTTTTTTTTTGTAAAGCTGTTGGTTGACAATAAATTATCAATAAAAACTTTCAATGACCTTCAGTTTTAGGTCACATTTTACCCCAGAATCAAAATAAGATAAAATAAGAAACTATACTTTGCATAAAGTTTACATAAATTAATAATTACATGAATAATGTTACTAGTAGAATTATGCTTAATAATATCTGGCTTCTGTCATATATTTAATACCTAGTAACACATTTGTGAGAAGGTAATATTCTTTCAAAACTTTTGTTGCCACAGTGTAGAGGGATTCATTTTATTGTTTTCATTGTGGCAGTGCTCAGACATTGCAAACACAATGTCTATACTTGCCCATCAACATTGTGAACAATCCAGACCACACGTTCCTCTTGCCTTTTGAGCAATATGAACATTAACTCATGTGTCAATCTTGTATGCATTTCTACTTTTGTGCATCAGCATGCTTTGAGAGAACTTTTGATCTCCTGACCGAGCCAGTTTCATATGTTCTTTTATGTTTGTCTTTAGGGCAGCTGAGATCATCTACTCTTTGACCTTGGCCAACATTCGGAAGGGTGACAAGCCCAGTGATTACCCTGCACTTGAGAATTACAAGTTACTGACAGAAGCCAGACGCCATCTAGGTCTCTTCCAGCACCATGATGCCATCACGGGCACAGGCAAAGACTGGGTGGTCGTGGACTATGGAACCAGGTAGCACATTACTTGTGGCATCTTGCTGTTATGTCTTGACTTTATAAATACAGATGTGATGCGGTCTGTTAATCGGATGTAAATCAGGTGTGACTCCGTGACAAAAACGTTAGGTGGCAGTTGTTACATTTACTGATTTCTACAGCTGTAAAGAATAAGAGATGCACGGAAGTAAAGGGACATTAGGATTTGTACGTTTATCACATTACCTTACATGTTATATATACAATAGCCTGCTAAAGGAGAATGAGAACCCAGGGCTCAACTCCATGCTTATTTACATGACATTGAGCAGTTAAACAATTTAACAAATTGACATGTTATTTAATAGTAATTGGTTTATTATATAAATATTCAGAAAGAATGTAGCGATTAACGCAACCGCTTCCCCTACTGGTCAGCGTTTGTCCGATTGCTGCTTTGTACATTGAATCTAAATAATAGAAGTTTCAGTTTAGCAATGAGGTCTGAAACAAGTCCATGCACCACCTGGTGGATGTTCTGGGGACTGTAATGTTTTTTGATCGCCTTTAGCATTCTGCAGGAAAAATAAGTGCATTTTTAAAGGACACATCTGTAGTTGCACTTTAGTACTGTGAAAGTGTCCTTGGAGCAAAAAATTGTTTATAAACACTCCTTCTGTTGGTACAACCTCTGGGTTATGAGCCCAGAGCAAACCTCTATCTCTAAGTGTTAAACTTGGGCATGTAACCTGTTCTGCATTTTTTGTGCTGTAGACATGAAACATACCTCAATGTGCAGCATGTTAAGGAGAAGTGTTTTTTTCTTTTCTGAAATAGCATTTGTATAATTTCACCCAACGCGATAAATGGCCAATAGTCTCATAAACACACTGGAAGGCCTGAACTATCTTGGGTACCAAAATATCACAGATACTACGTGCTTGGCTGGTGTGACTTGAGCCAGTAAACAGACACATATCAGCTCCACTGCAACTGCTAGCAAATTGCTTAAAACCATTTATGACACCCTGGCAAGTCGCAACCACTTAGCAATGTCCTGTTAACCATCCACATCCTGTCTTCACCACATTGTGGCAGTGAGCATTTGGTTTGAACATTTTCTTGAAAATATGTAAAATCAAATGATCAGTTTTTGCTTATATGCAAGAATATATCTGATTGTTTTGCCTGTTTTTAAAAAAAATGTATGTTTATCTTAACCTGTAAATGTGCTCAGAATTCTGAAACATGGATTTTAAAGCAAGCCTAGATGTGTTTAATACCAGGTGAATTTTGGAACATTAATCCCTACTATAAAATAACTGCACTGTTATTTATTTATTTTAATAAGGTTGTTTCACTCTATTCTGAATGTGAAGCGAGTCATTGTGAGCTCAGCCCATTGGTTAGTGCTCAAGGACAAACAAACATACAGCCACAATCCTTCAAATCCCTTTCTTCAAATGGTGAGCATTCTTCACAGTATATCCTCAAAATGTTGATATTATTAGACCTAAGTCTGGTGGTTTAAACAATCTCTTTTTACAGGATGATGTACAGCCAGCCCAAGATGCCTTACCTCGGAAGACTGTTCTTAAAATTCATGATAAACCACGGTAACTGAAATTGTAGGGTTGCTGGTTCTTTAAACATTTCTTGGTTGCTTTGGTGGAGAAGTATATAATTTGATTATGACCTCAGTGGTCACCATTTTTGAGAATGGCTTCCTGGTACATATGTTATTAAAGTAAAAAACTAGAAATGTTTTTCTTGTGGTTGCTAGGTTGGTTGTAGTTTACAACCCTATAGAACAGGCCAGGACATCCATGGTTACCTTATATGTGAACACCCATCATGTACGCGTGCTTGATGCTCTTGGTAATGTAGTTCACGCTCAGGTCAGTGCGGTATGGACTGATGCCACTGATGCTGCTCCTGATGTCTTCCAGGTGAGAAGCGCTGATGCACTGTATCACATTAGTGCGGTTACAAAGCATTGATCTGATCGTGAAAGTTGAAAGCATGTATTATGGAATCACAGTATTGTTATTGTTAGTAGTAGTAGTATTATTATTATTATTGAATTAAATCAAATTAATTGAATTACATTTTCATTATCCATTTATTCATTATCTTTACACCCCTACACTTTAATCTGTTCTTCTCTGCAGTTGTCGTTTGTAGCTCACATGACCCCGCTGGGTCTTACCACATTCCAACTGATGAAAGGAATGGAGCCGAGGACAGAAGCTTCCAAATACATTGTTCTTCGGGAAGGCAGATCCATTTCAGTCAGTGGACTGGACCATTTCAGACTGTCCTATCAACAAGTCACCTCCTCTGTGCAAATTGAAAATCCTCGCTTGAAACTGTCTGTCTCAATGGCCACAGGTTTTTTAGAGGTAAGACCATAAATCGCTAATGTTTGTGGCTGTGGTCAGGTGATAATTAACAAATTACTTTCTAACGTACATACATTCTCTAACATGCAGAAAATAAAGGTGAAGGATGATGGCTCAGACCACGAGGTCAAGGTGGAGTTCTTGTGGTACGGCACCACCAGCAACAAAGACAAAAGCGGCGCTTACCTGTTCCTGCCTGATGCAGACGCGACAGTAAGACAATTTTTGTACCCCAATGCTGTGCATTTTAATGGACTACTAAAAAAACTGTTTCTCTTGCAAAAAACTAGATATTTTTGAGTATCGGCTCTGCTTGATATGGAAGGGCCATTCTCTGTTCTTTCCTAGGCTGTTTTGACAGGGAATCTGTTTTTTTTGCCAGCGATGCCTTGATTGGATTTGCATTAATTCTATTCCCCTCTATCACACAGATTTACTCTTCCTCTCTGCCGGCTGTGGTTCGAGTCACTAAAGGGCCACTGTTTTCTGAAGTCACCACCACTTTTACACACATCACACACACTCTCAGACTCTACAACATTCAGGGTAAGTAAGGGAGGGGAAACATTTATTGCCTTACTTTCCTGTATAATTTGACCAATCAGATAATCATTCTTAATTTCTGTAAAACATGACTGGTTTTATGTTTATCTGATGGTGATCAGACGCACGCTTCTTGAAGGTCTTTACATAGGACTTGAGTTCAAAAAGCTAAATGCAACAGAGCTAATGCGACAGAATGGAACAGATGCATTTTTAACTTGACACAAAAAAGCTAAAAAATGTCAATGACTAGCTTTGGAGGATTTAAACCATCTAACAGACAGTAAAATACTGCTCAATGTCATTAATCGCTTAATCAGAAACTGGAACAATAGTTGACCGTTGTGACCAATGCCTGGTTTTTACAATTACAACTTTGGTTTATAATTTGTTTATATATTATTATATATATTTAACATAGAGAGAATGAGCTGCAGTGTTTCAGTTTTGGGTGAAGTTTAAAGCTTCAGATGCTCGCAAAGGAGAACAGCACAATATTAATTCATTGTAATAGACTGAATTAGGATGCTATTCATGGAGTGACTTTTTTTTCGGTGAATGTGTGTATAAATATGTGTATGCAGTAAAAATATAAGTTACGCCCAGTTGTTCTTCAGCGTATAAAGTTTTAACTATGTTGTAACAATGTAAATTTGTATTTATATGTAAATGTTTACAACTGAAAATCAGTTGGCTTGTCAGACACTAGGTTCATGGCATAGACCAGCAATGCTAAAGAGCACTAGATTTAAATAATAATACTTGAGTCAGTAACTAATGTACAGGGGAATTCCCCATCAGAAGCTCATATAGTGGAATTATGATTTGGTGGGGGGCTTGTAGTAAGAGTTGTTGTAGAAAGACATTAAAAACTCCCTGCATTTTTAAGAGGAGCTACTTCACTCAATTCAGTGTCTTTGCAATACATATTATTTTAAATCAGTGTAACGAAGAACAGTGCTTTACAAACCCTACAGTAAACCAGCCATAGGCATATGTCATACCATACATTTTTACACTATACAGCACAGTGTGCTACAAACATATATATTGTTTTCCTTAAGATTATTATTAGGGCCCAAGCACAGATTTTTTTTCAAGGTTTTCGGGGCCTTTGGGTCCCTTAACATGCTCAAAAATTCCTGAAACTTGGCACACACATCATTGAGTCATTGGCCATTAGGGCCAGGCAAAGGCTGGCACATGGGTGGGCAAGGGGGCTTGGTAGCGCCCCCTGGTATGGGGCACAAAATGTTGGTGCATATATCATACATGCACACACCTGTACAAAACTTGGTACATGTATTGGTCATCATATTGTCATATTGTGTATTGGTTATCATATCATATTGTGTATCATGGGCAGTGTATACCCCTATCAGACACCCTCATGGGTGTTTAAGAAAATGAGCTGATGACTACTGAGCTGACAGTACAGTTTACAAGAGAGATGAACGTTCTAGCAAAGTTTGTCCTAAAGTAATACCAAATACAAAAATCTTGCAGAACAACAAGTATGGACACAATAACTGCGTTGTAAATGCTGTAAGTCTATAGTAGTCAGATAATATAAAGTGGTATAATAATATAATGCTGTCTGTGGTGATTTTTACACTAGGCTGGTGTTCCTCTTTTTATTACGAAGAACTTCATGCTGATTTTCGGCCAAAATGAAGCCATGAAATATGTGACGATTCGGTGGGACATGTCTGAGGCTGATTGATCACTCTTTTATTTGCACACTATGGATGTGACAGGCCCACAAATTAGATGTTGTGAGGTTTCAACAGTGGCTAATTGTGACACCCCCTGCTGTCATCGAAGGGATTTCAAGTTGGTTAGCTGAAACCTCAGACAGAACGTTCACAGACTGTTTACTGTCCGTCTGAGGATATTGCGCACAAAAATGCAAGCATAGTCTAAAATTGCAAGGTTCAACTACCATGCAAGTAGGTCACAGGTTTTTACCATTTTGCTATGAAACAGTGTTACCATTATTAAACCATTATTAAACTAAAAAGGCTGCAATTTACTAATATCTAGCATGCACGCACTGCATGCTTCAGAGTGAAGCAGTGGCACTCTCTTTTATCTGTTGCATATAGTCAAACATGCATCATGGTCTCAGAGTGGCTTGCCTTTTAAATCCTACGGTCTGCTTAAAATTATGTTCACTATATTTTTTCCCTTGAATAATTCCAAACAATTTCCCTGCTAGTTATAAAGAAATATCATTGCAGCACTGTACAGAAAAGAAGGGAATGACAGCACAACATATTAATATAATGCAGTTGTAAAATTCTGTAGTTTTTATCGAATATTAAAATAATTATTTGTGTTATTACAGGAATATTAAAAAAATAAAAATAAGTGATATAAAACAATGAGACACTTTTCTGGTTTGACCTCTTAGCAGCAGTGTTTATGCTAAATATTTATTGTATCAAAGTTAAATTTCCAATACTTGTAAATTGTCATTATAAGCTAAATATTTTGTTGTGACCCAACTATACAGCCATTGTCCAATTGTATGAGCTGCCATATTATTACTTGCTGGCCTATTGTTATAATATCAGTTTTGTATTTTCCCACCCAAAACTTTATATAAAGAGGCTAATTGTTCTGTACATGTCAGTCAGACAGGATCATTCTGTCTAAGTTGCTGGTTCTTGCTCAGAATAAATGCAAAGTAGCCCAAACTTTATACTGAATGTTTGGTTCTGCTAGACTAGTTGGCGGCTTGCTGTAAGTGTCCTGCATAAAGATGCAGTGGAGCAATGGCAGTATTGTAACCTCAGGAAACCTCCAGTTGAGTGACCCCGAATAAAACCTCTGCATTCTTGGATTTTGTTTTGTGTCAAGATAGCTTTTCACAATCACTTCATATAACAGCTACTGTAGGTTTTGGAGGACTATTTATTTTATTGGAAGCAAGAAATAATTGATTATTACCATATAAATCACAGATTTATGAAATTAATTTATGCCTATAAAATAGGTTGCACTGATTGACATTGAATTTCACTTACAATGCACCGTATTTTCCACCTGCTCAGCCCTTCTAACTTTAACTATAGAGAATTTAAAACATTAAAAAACTCATAAAACCACATGTAAAAAAGGTGATCCATAAAACAAAGAAAAACATGTATTCCTCTATTAGCAGCAGGAGATTGCAGACAGCTGTTGTTTTGCTTAAAAAAGACAAAGACAGTGATATTGGGTACACTTGTACTTGTAAGACAGAAACACAGGGAGTTTCACATAAGAAACATAACTATATAAATAAACATGACTTGAGATAATAGCAGAAAGATAATGTGTTTCTAGCATTAAAAACAAAGATATTGCTAAGGGAAACCTACTTAAGAAATCTGGGTATTCTGTTTAAAAAAATCACTGAAATCATCAATCACGTTTGCCTGCTTGATTTTTCACTGCAGAGTTTAATGTTGTTAACTGAGGCACACAGCGTTTATTTATTTTGAGCATTTGAACATTGCAAAAGACATTTATTAAAAGTTGGAGTGCATGGAAAAATTAATGAATTAATGGACTAATGAATTTAATTGAATAAATGTAACATTTTAATATTATTCTCAATAATAATAATAAAAACTTGTAGTTTTGAGTAACCGCAGTGGCTGTTCTAAACCTTAAATCTCATTGGATTTAAATTTCAATGCTGGAAAATAGGGAAGGGAAGGTTTTGGGTTATTCCCTTAAGTTAAAACTTAAAAAGTTTAAGGACAAAACATACAGAACAAAACTCGCAATGGCAATGCAAGGGGAAGTGTGTCATTATCAGGGCACATTTTTATGGTGTTCTGAATAGCTTTTAGCACTTTTGCTAGAGTGTTTTGCTTGGTTGCTAGGTGGTTGCCCAAAATATCCCACTTGCATATGTTCTGGGCCTAGAAATTGTTTCGGGCCTTCCTTAAATGCAAATTTATTTTTTCATCCATTTTGTTGTTGACTAAGTAGAAATCGCAAGCCTGAGAACCGTAAAAAAAACATCACAACAAGCCTGACATATTAAGCAAGTACTTTGTCTTTGGCACATCTTACCCCATGTCAGCACAAATCTCATGTACCTAATGGCACAGATGATGAGTGAGGAGTTATGTCCTACAATTTGGTACTTAACGTGTTTTATTCAAATCTTAAAATCAGTGTATAAGCAATAATAATGATGCTTGCTCTAGCACTATTTAAATTATTACTGAGTCTAGAGGTACCATCTTGCTATATGCTAATATAAACACAATCATGTTGAAAATGTTCATAAAAACATAACCTTGTTTTCCTGGTTGTGTGGCTTTACAGATTTCTATCTTTAAAAATTGTTTTAATTTTTTTTGGCATTTTATGTCTAAAAGTTGAATTTGTCAAACTAGAGGTGTACATTTAGTATGTCTGAAGAAGTGTTCAGATGTTTTCACTATAGTTTTACAAATCTACATTTACATTTATTCATTTAGCAGACATTTTTATCCAAAGCGACTTATTAGAGCATTAAACATTTTGTGCCTGTGGCTTGTTTAAGTGGCTTGTAATGTACGAAGTTACATTTACAAGCAATTACAATCTAATTGCTCACATTCTCCTGAGGGTTACTTTAGGGAAGTGCTATTGAGAATAAAACATACAAACAGGTTCCTAAAGTAACAAAGCAAAAAATTGGGTGTTGCTGGCCAAACAGTAAACTAGCTGTTGTTTTGTGCTAATTAGCCAGTTTATTATTGGTCTGTAAAGCTGTAGTCTTCAGAAGATGCTGATTTCTGAAAGTGTGTAGTATACAGACAGTTCAGTTCAGTGCAGTTCACAGGTATTTAAATATAAGGTTGAAGTAAATAATTAATAAAATTAAAATTCTGTCATTGTTTGCTCAGTCTTCATCTTGTGCAAATGCAATGGCTAAGGGAAAGATTATCATTCATTAATGACATCAGTTTCTCTCTGTTTCTTACATTAGAGCTATTGTATGGTTTCAGAAGATCTTGAATGTAGTGAGAAAGCCATCTAAAGTTCTTTTATGGTGTTGTTTGGTATTTTTAGTCCTTTGTGGAGGTTTACAGCTGGAAGAAATAACAGCATACGGGTTTAAAACAACATAAGGGGGAGTAAATAATGAAAGAATTGTCAATTAATTGTCATGAGAGTTAACACAGGAGTTGCAGTAAGGAAGTTGAGGAAACAGATGTTCAGTATAGTCTTCCTGTTCTTGCTCTTGCTGCATGTTTTAACCTCTGTTTCCCTTCTCATAGGTCTAGAGGCCCAGTCAGTTGAGATCTGTAACACTGTGGATATAAGGGGTGAAAACAACCGTGAAATTGCGATGAGGATAACATCAGATTTAAACAGCAAGGATCGATTCTTTACCGACCTGAATGGCTACCAGGTAGTGGCCTCAATAAGTTATTTTTTTTAATACATACACAATAAACTGCCTCTTTTCATCAGACATGAAAATGTATTATACAGACTCCAAAAAGTTTGTAATTTATGAATGCTTTGGAACATAGACCTAAGATCTAGACATAGACCAGGTCTTTCTTGAAAAAATGGCAAATTTGGGCAAAAATTTGGCAAAATTTGTAGCTCCTGTAGCGCCCCCTTTTGACTAAAGTGATGTGGTTAGTTTTGCCTACAGTAACCAAACTTGGTACATGTGTTGCTCTCATCAAGACAGACCTCTCAGAATTGCATTTATTAATCGATTACATTCATTTCAGATCAAATGTGGATTTTCTGACAATTTCAAGCTCAGAATTTTTAAATACTCCTCCTAGGGGATTTTCAAATAATGGTAAATATTATGCCAAGGCACTGAAATTTTTTAATTGGTGAGGCAATAAATTTATGGCAAAAAATGTAAGTGTCTTATATCGTCTGTGTTTTGAATGATTTCATTCAGATTTGACCTGTGTTTGGCCCTAGGGGCTAATGACAGAGGTGGTTATTGTAAGTCACAGTCATAGTGCTTACTGGCAGAAGGAAGTATGTTACTTAAAACGGAGTTTAAAAGAATCCTTTTAGTCCATCTTTCTTGACAAACAATTAATGATAAAATTTGAGTGTTCTGTAGGGATGACTAAAACAAATAAGTGTCAATTTCAATCATCAACTGTCACATTTCTATCACATGTTATGTTAGTGCAGCATTTAATTAACTAATGATGTATTTCTGGCCTTGATCAGGATTAAATGCTTCTTCCACCCAAACGAATTAACTGACTAATTAATTGACTCCAGTCACAATAACACATATACAAGGTCTGCAACGCTTTTACTCCAGATAAGTGTCTCCACATGCGCACACTGTTATCAGGGCACTAAACGGGGGAAGTTTAGAGGGTTTTTCACCCTGCAGTGCTAAACATGCCTCGGCTGTTTTTACAGGTGCAGCCGAGGAAAACCATGGCTAAGCTCCCCTTGCAGGCAAACTTCTACCCAATGACCAGCATGGCCTACCTGCAGGACTCCAGCACCAGACTCTCTCTGCTCAGCGCACAATCACTGGGAGTGGCAAGCCTCAAGAGCGGTCAGAATCTGCATTCACATTTAAGTTTTCTTTAAATACCCCATGAAATCAAAATTGACCTTTTGTGGCTTGTAGCCATTTGTTTTATCTTTTGAAGCCATCTGAGGTGTGGGGGGTATAAAACTGTGAGACCACATTGAAACCGCACAAGATCCGATTTTTTTCCTATCCGATCTAAGCCATTTCCAAATGTGAAAAGCAAATGTGAAAGTTTTTTTTAAATTGTTATGCTAATAATACATAATTAAAATTAAAATGCATAAAACATTGTATTTAATAAAAAAACAATTGTATACTCCATGCAAGTGTATTCATAATATATATATATAGTATTGTTTTAAAATATGTTCTGTCCAATTTTGGTGTTTTTGGTGTGTTGAAGGTCTACTATTAATGGTGTTAATGGTGTGTTGAAGGTCTAATGGCAAAAGCGTCTGCCAAATGCCTAAATGTAATATTAATATTATTATATAAAAAAACTATTTTAAATGTTTTTTAGTTATTTTCAGTTTAGAATCATTTAGAATTTTTAGTATCGGTTTCAGCCCAAAATAGATGGTAATAAAATGGACTAATAGACTAG
>JAZGTJ010010899.1:0-11809 GCA_036877575.1 Botia almorhae
CCACTCGCGACATCTGGGGAAAACGCCCGGCAGCATTTTTCAACCAGAGAAGTGGGTCCTCGTCTCCTTGCAGTTGTGTTCTTTTTCGAGACCAGGTCACTTGGTGCGCGACTCACCATCTTTCCCCACCTCTCTCTTTCTCCTCCACGCTGTCACGTTATGACAACCACGCATATGCATTTTTAGGCATTAAATAAATTATATTTAATATTTAATCCTTGTCTTCTATATAAGCGCATTGTTTTTTATGATGGTATAACGGTATTGAAACTGATACCGTTGCTATTTTTAGATCCCGCGGTATACTGTATTACCGTATTACCGCCCAAGCCTAACGTCCTGCATAGGTCTAGGTCCATTTGATGCCTCCCTGTCTGGCCCATCTAAAGCTGAGGACCGTAGGTGGGGCCAGAAGCAGAGCATTGTCGCCCGTGCTCCTTCTCAGAAAAGTGATGCGATGCCAGAAAAAGGAGGCAGGGCGCTAAGGACAGGCAGGCTGAGGCTTATACAGGACTGATAAAGTAGCCCCATCTCACTTCAAAGTTTACACCCTTTTTCTTGGTTGGAGGAGTGCCTTGAGGGTGGAGTCTCCCCTGGTGCTGTGATCACCAAGTCATTGCTGAACACATAACACAACGGCAGCTAGCTGCCTAACAGGAGCCAGTGATCAGCTGCTGTCTTTCGGGTGGTGTTGGAGTTGCACTTCACTATTGGGGGTCTCCACCCCCACAACAAGAGCATCTCTTTTCTGAAGAAAGTCGAGCATAGAGCAGGTTCTTCACACTAGGGGATCCCCCACACCCCCAAAACTCCAATAAGGGTCAGTAGTTTCAAACAGCTGTAGCCAGCTAACTGCCAGCTGCCCTTGGATAACTGGCCCTAGGGTGAGTGTGGAATAGCACCCTGTATATAGAGGATCCCCCACTCCCTGTAGAGCTCATCAAAGATAATAGCTGTTTTGAGTTATGGCGGTTAGTCCCTACTAGCTCCCCTTGGAACGCTGGTCCCCTGGGGTATGAATAGACAAGTACTTTAAAAGCCTCAGGAATTGAAAAGAGGGCGTAAGTCCCAGGTGGCTTGGACCAACCTTTTTCAAACTCCCCTCAGAACTTGTGGCACACCTGGATGATGTGCTGACTATAGTAAAGTGGATTATGTGTTTGAATCCTGCGTTGAACACCTCCCTGTGTATTAGTGTGCTGTACTTTATAGCATGACTCTGCATTGAGGTGATATTGAGGTGTGTTTGGAGTAGTACGTTCACTACAGAAGATTCTTGCCTCTTTCTAGAGCTTGGCCAAAGCATGAGACTACTAGCTCCCATCAAATGTCAGTCTTTGGGGTTTAGTGTGTCTAGCACCCTCACTACACAGCATCCCCTGCTTCTTTGATGACAGGCTGGCAAGGCTATCGTTTGCATTAAGCCAACTTCATTGTGTTTGTGTTATGCATTGTGTTCCCCAAAGCAAACCAGATGCAGTATCGAGTACCCTGAAAAGGAAACCTCTCTCTGTTATAATAAAAACACAGAAAACTGAAAAATTATTAAACATGTATAACACAGAACATGGTATTTTCTTTGCTCATTATAAGATGAATATTAGTACAACTAATTATGGATACTAAAATTGTAATTTGTTTATTAATATAGAGTTGTCTGAACTAATTGTAACTACAACACTTTTGGACCAATTGAATAAATTGACACATTAGAAAAATCTGTAGAATTTCACTATTTCTTTTTCTCCCATTCTCATTATGCAATGTTCAGATATTTTATGCTATCATTGCAAATTCCTTATGCCCTTGTCCTAGAAATCTAGAATATCTATAATAATATATAGATATCTATAAAGGAAATCTAGAATATCTTTATCTTTTTTTTACACGTCATCTCCATGTAACAGGAACAGCATATATTTCTTAGGCATACAGCATATATATAATACCTGTCATCTTTTATGTTAGTTGACTAAAGGTCAGCAGTCTCTCAGTAAGCAAGCCATCAGGGCAACAGTGAGGAACCATAGCTCCAATGATGTACAGATGAAAAACCTTGGAAGAAACATGGCTTAACTGGGAGGGCTAGTTCTCCTCTGGCATGTTAAAGCTGCTCTTTTAACTTTTTTGGTTAAAAACTGAGAGCTTATAATAATAATTTTTTTTAGATAATAGGAAGTGTTATAAAGAACTCTGTTATATTCCCACTGATGTTGGGTGATCCAGGTTATGGCTGTAATTTTCCTAAATTGGCATAAGGATGATCATCTAGCTGATCTGGAAATAGGACTAGTGGGGTTTGTCTAGTTTGTCTCAGGGGTCATCCCATCCTGTCTCCCCAACATCTGGTCTGGATAAAGTCCAGTTCCTGCTGACTTTAGGACCTTGCTGCAGGTGAATATTTATTTATTTATCAGACGCTTTTATCCAAAGTGTCTTACAAAGAGAGAGAGAGCATCTAACATTTTGCCCTAAGAACCAACAAGCCAACAAGAATTTTGTTTTATCTGAGCATCCGCAAAATGGATGTGTTTTGTTTCTTGAATTCATTCAAAATATCTAAGTAAGAGACATCCTCTGTCCCAGATGAAACCCTAAATGCTATGTGGAGGGCACAAGATAATTTAATAATTACAATATGACGGTAAATATTTTGACGATATGTGCGGTGAACCCATGAATCTAACTCATATTTAAACAACTATTGCTTTGTGTTGTTGGCCAGATAAAATGGCAGAAAAATAGACATAAGATAATTTTTTAGTGTGCCAGGAAAATGCAAAAAGTCCCCATATTAAGGCAATATGACATCTTTATAAGATGTTTTATAACTGCATTTTCAGCAAACCCTGTTGTTATCTTGGTGGTGTACAGACAGCAGTAGGGTTCAGTAGGGCACTGCAGATGTGTGTGTGAAAGCACAACATGTGTGCTGGGAGCGCTCTGTTTGTCGCATGCAGTGTGAACCGCATTTGGCAGACACTTTTATCCAAAGCGACTTACAGTTCATTCAAGTTACACATTTTGTCAGTGCATGTAATCTCTGAAAAAAAACACCATTTAGTATGTTTTTAAAGTGATTTGGTTTATGAGGACACAGGAACATTCAAAACATCCAGTTTTTTAGCCGTTGTATTATCATTACTGCTTTGTTATAAGAATGTTATTTTTACATGTTTTTAATTCTGTTTTATATAGTACACATTTTTTATATGTTTTATATTGTTAGAACTTACAAAGTCCTACTACCATTACTGCAAGAATGTTTTTGAAACTTTTTAAATGTTTTAACTTTTTAGAAACTTTAGGAATGTTACCTGTTAGCTGGAAAGAAATCAAGAACACAGTAAACACTTTCTAGTGTATTCGCAACTAAAAGCACTTTGTCACCAGTTGTCACCGGTTCTGTTACCCCAAACTGTTTGATAATAAATGATAATCACCAGTTATAATTAATAGCAGCCCTGATTAACACAAAGGCAGAACTGACGCAGTGGTCTCCTGCTTACCATCCTTACTCAGTCCGAACCCCCCTGAGGATCAGCCCCTGCATGTGAAGTCAGTTTTTCAGTCTCTGGGCCCATTATGACCAACTAGCTTTTATTAGGGACCAAACACTGAAAGTATGAAGGGCCCTATGGGCCCTAAAATAAATATAGTTTTTTTTAAATCAATGTTTTCAGGGCCTTTTGGTCCATTAACATGCTCAAAAACTTCTAAAACTGGCATGTGAGCAGGCAGGTACGGTTTGCAAGATCGCACCTGTACAAAACATGGTATGTGTAAAGGTCTTGTCGACCCAAACAACTTAAGAACTGACACCCCTTAGCTCTGCTCAACAGAAAGTTGGCTATTTCTGATTTTTGGAAAAGCACATGCAGTGAACTTTAATACTCAGAGGGATTTAATGTGATTGTCACAATGATCCCTCACTTCTGCAGCACCAACAAAACTACAAAAATTGCCAATTCGGGTGGATCGATTTATTGTTCAACATCTGTCCTTCATTGAAGGCAACATGCGAATTTGCTCTGCAAAGCAAAAAGCTCAGCTGTTGGAACAGTGATCGTCACAGGAGCCAATGTGATACCTGAGTAAACGTACCGTGTATAAGAAAAAGGAAGAAATGTGTAGAAGAAATGGATGCTTCCTATTCTGAGAAGCCTGTCACAAACATCCAACCAACAGATAAAGATGTTGTTGAAAACTGGAGAGGCTTAGCACCCAAAAAAGGGAGAGGAATTCATACCTCTCTCCTTGTCCTAAAATGGCTTTATGCAGATCCATCTGTGAGGGGTAAAAAACTGAAAGTGGCACTGTTGAAAAATGTAAATAATCAACAACTTTTGAAACTTTTTTTCAGTGCTTACGTTGTGCTTTCTTTGATAGTGCCACTTTTGCAAATATTGTTTGTTGTAAAGACTCCAACAACCTATTTCAGCTCGTGAAAGCCATCACCACCAAGGGTTTGAATGCACAGGCCTACATACATAAGTGATTGTATTGTTAAAAGCATAGTTAAAGATACTTTTTTGTAGATACTTAATTTTTATTGTATGCCACACACCCTTGTTTTACTGTTCACTGTTTCCTACTGTGTGGTGTTTTTTGTTTGAAGACAGATAGTAGCTTGTCAGTATTGAGCATTTTTAGGTTGTATGTTAATGATCTAAAGGTTATTTTGTTATACTGGATGTTGGATATTATACAGTAATTCAGTTTCACAAGTTAATTCATTTTGCCCTTAATTCGTTGAGTTTTGAGATTCCACATACATACATACACAGTGCAAACAACACTGCCTTTCTAGCATCAGTCAGTCATGACTTCACAGATTTACAGTCAGACTTCACTCAAGTGACAAACTGCACATCTTGTCTAAGCTTTGATTTTATAATGAGGGGATTTTCAAGCATGTGGATCTTAACTTATGCTAAACAAATGTTTAGTGTTTTAAGTGACGAATCGCACATTATGCCTTACATGCAAAACAGTGTATGACAAAATGTATTGTTGTTTATGTAACAAAAGTGACAACACTTACCTTTGATTTCGTGTTACATTCCCCACATCTTGTGATCTGCTGACTCTGAGTCCGTTGCATTTTGTAAACGCAACAGTGTGTCAACAGTTAAATGTAACAGTTAGGTGAATGGCAGTATTTAATGCGATTTGGTTTGCTATCTGAATCTTACCTTATTATTACCTTCACTGTATGACATTTAGAAAAAACAACCGCAAGTGGGGTTGGGGGGTCTGCATGACCACTGAATGACCTATAAATATTTTAATATCCAAAAAACCAAAATGGAGCACAAACGTTTGTGTTGGTTGAGGGGCCAACTTCACGGAGGTAGGTGACCATTGTAAGTCACAGGCATAGTGCCACCAATTGACAAAATAAAGTGTGTCACTTAAACCAGTTTAAAGTCCTTTAAAATCCCCTAATCCTTTAAAAGTCACTACTGACTTTTAGAAAAAGAAAAGAGGAGATTAAACATGCTAAACTGAGAATGGATCGTTGATATCTTGAACAGGCTTTAAAAAAGCTTTAATTTTCTTCCAAAACAGGAAACAAGACAACATACAAATAACGTCCACGAACAAACACCAGAAAAGTCTTTATTCAGAATCCAGAAAGAAAATCCATACACGGAACGGACCGTGACTCACTGTTAATGCAGTAAACATACACAAAATAACTAACAAAGAACTGACCAGGAAGGGGAAATTAAATAGGACAGGTAACAAGGGGCAAACAGATGATGACAATTAATGACTAAACAAGAACATGACCAAATAAGGACAAACAGGAACACAGAAACAAAATGAAACGAGACACAACTAAAAAGTACATAACTCTGACACCACCACTGGGCTAAAATAATATTACATTTATGCATTCAGCAAATGCGTTCAAGATGTATGCTGAAAAAAAAATTATGAGTTCCTCAACACAAATTCAAATTCTAATGACACATTTTTTATGAAACTCTTAAGTATAGAAAAACATTTCTGCTAAATGAATACATTTTAAATAGGAAAGTTATTATGAATGTATTGTCACGGGTGAGGAATCACACGACAAGGTAGGCGGTTCAAAAATACCCCGGAGGGTGGATTTATTTAATGTGCAAGGGTGTGTAGGGCGTGGGGGAAGCAGCCGGGCTGGCTGCTGGTGCAGGTGCTGGTGCTGGTGCGGCTGGTGCTGCTCGTGCTCGGGGTTGCGTCCCTCCTGGCGGCGGGAGTGAGCGGTGGCGCGGGCTCTTTTAGAGGGCTTTCGGCCACTCTTCTCTGGGTGCGCGGGGGACACGCAACGATACTCCGGCTGGCGGCACTTTTAGGCTTCGCTTCCTTCAGCAGTTTCCTCACTTTCCTCACCATACGTATCTGGGTCTTCCTCTCCCATTTGGCGTAAGGCGGCGGCGTTTTAACGCCGCGGGGTGACGTGTCGCAGCTGTGCCCGGTCCGCCCTTGATGAGCTCGGACAGGTGCGGCGCGTCCGTTGCCAGGGCAACGCTGATTGCCCCGGTGCGCCTCGTCACAGTATCTAAACATCTGATAGCTGTAACTAAACCAATATATAATCCTATATTATGAAATAAACACAAACCAAGTGTCACAATACAGAGGGGAATGGAGGCCAG
Organism: Botia almorhae; assembly: GCA_036877575.1. Taxonomy (NCBI): domain Eukaryota; kingdom Metazoa; phylum Chordata; class Actinopteri; order Cypriniformes; family Botiidae; genus Botia; species Botia almorhae. The sequence continues at coordinate 6,648 of JAZGTJ010010899.1, forward strand.
GAGAGTTCAGCCAGAACAAGTGGAGTCAGTGGCGGTTCTACATTGAATTGCGCCCCGGGCGAGACTCCCTCCCGGCGCCCCCCGACCACTTCGCGCCACGCCCCCCCGCTCGCTCTGACTCCTTCCCTGTGCCTCCCGACCACTTCGCGCCACGCCCCCTCCCCCCGCTCGCTCAGCAGCGCAGGTATCATAGATAATAGGAAACCGCTTAATGGCACAGATGATTTGTTATTTCTCCAAGTTCGTGTGCTGCCCCCCACGTGACATGAGACAATGCTGCCCTGGGCGGCTGCCCTGTTCGCCCATGCCTAAAACCGCCCCTGAGTGGAGTAGACGATGAAATAACCAGGAAGACAGGTAAATTATCCAGCAGGTAAATTATCCAGCAGGAATAAGTGGGCGGAGTTGTGATGTCTGGTGCAGGAGGTGTGGCTGACTTTGACATCAAGCAAATACAAGTACAATGTTTTATTGACACTGACAAAAAACTAATCCAGCAAAAATAAATACAATGTCAAAAGGTGTGCCAAATAAACCAATAACACTAGAAAAGACTATAACAAAAGTAAAATGCTGGATATTTTATAATATAAGAATGTCATAAAAAGGTAATATAAACTGAACAATAAATTAAAATGTTATAACAATAAAGATGTAATTAAAACAAAAAACAAAAATTGTAGTGCATAAAAAAGACGTAATAGAAATAAAAAAAACTGGTTAAATATTAATATTATATTATTGGACTTACAACGTATAATTCTTACATGTGAAAATATGTATTAAATTTCAGTTAAAAAGTTTTAACTTTTTGTCCTGCAGTTCAGTAATCTGTGCACATGAAGGACTAACAGCCTCTGTAATACAGCATACAGATACAGAGAAAAAAAACACATTTAATATAATGCACAATAAGAGCATTAGACATCACCAGTCCAGGAACTAATATTTCTGACACAACTTTATTTTAAGACATAAGGACAAAAGTTTCAGAAAGATTTACAACTAAAGCACATACCAATCACAAAACTATTACGCGCCAATATTCGGAATGTTGCTTTTCATTTACACCTCTCCAGTTAACAGTTTTGGACAAGTATTTCATTATCAACACTAAAACATGTTTTTGTATCTAATATTGATATTAGGCAAATTACATTACATACAAGATTCACCAGATTAGTTACATTCAATATTGCAATTCTAATCTGTTAAATAATTAGATAATATACCTAATATTACATTGTTTTCTAGTTTGCTGGCCTCAGGTGTCACGGAAAAACCAGGCTCCGCCCCCAATCCACAATCCCAGTTACCTGCATTCTAATCACATGCACCTGACCATCATCACGTTTATTACCAGACACGATAAGAACAGACGCTGCATACAGTCTAGTCTTTGTTATAAAAAAGGACACAAATGCAAGCAAAGTTATTTACCATATCTCCACGCTCTTCCCTGTCTTCCCTGTGTGTTCCAGTGTCATTTTTCTTTCTACTTACCTGTATTGGTCTCAAGAAACCAGCTCCTGGATATCCCACAGTCATTCCTTGTCATCCCGAACCTGGTAAAAGAGTCAACATCAATCGCTATCATCATCTGTTTTCTAAAGGACTATATATTCATCTATACTCACCTGCCAATAGTTCCTGTCTTCATATTGTTCAATAAACCCGCCTGTTTGATTATACTAACATCCGTGTCTTGAGTATGACTTACTGTTACAGAAGACCAGACCTAAACAATAACATGGATCAAACAGGTGATGACCTGTTTCAGGAGCTGGTGGATTCATTTCATTGTGTCATCACCGTACCTGTTACATCCACGCCAGCACCAGCACCAGCACCTACTTCTCCACCCGTCTTCTCACCAGGACCGATCTATGCTGCCAGTCCCATGGTAAACCCAGTGCCCTACTCTGGTTCGGCGGATGAATGTACATTGAGGAGTACATTGAAGAAGCATTACATCAAGGCTACATTCGTCCCTCCACTTCCCCTGCTGCTTCTAGTTTCTTCTTCGTGGCCAAGAAGGACGGAGTCTTGAGACCACGTTTCAATTACAGAGCACTAAATAAGATTACAGTTAGATACAGATATCCACTTCCCCTCAGCTTATCAGCACTGTAACAGCTTTGCGGAGCCAGGATTTTTACCAAGCTGGACCTCAGAAGTGCATATAACATTCAGATATGTGAGGGGGATGAGTGGAAGACTGCCTTCGTTAAACCAACTGGCCACTATGAATATTTAGTTATGCCCTATGTACTAGTTAATGTCCCCTCCGTATTCAAAGGCTATATGAATGAGGTGTACACCGTTTTGTACTAGTGTACATTAAGGCTGAACATCTGAAACATGTCTCTGAGGTCCTCCAATAGCTCTGCGAACATCAACTATACCTGAAAGCAGAGAAATGCACATTCCACCAGTCTTCAATCCAATTCCTAGAATATCAGATCAATGTTCAAGGCATCAAAATAGATGAGGGGAAGGTGAAAGCAACCCGGTCCTGGCCATGTCCCACAACTATAAAAGAACTCCAACAATTTCTGGGTTTCTCATTTCTACCGGCGTTTCATTCAGAATTACAGTTTCATTAAATCTCCTCTCACCAACCTCCTGAAAAATAAGCCCACGTCTCTGTCCTGGACCCCTAAAGCCACTATCACCTTTAAAACCCTTCAGAAAGTGGTTTATGTTGGTTTCTCCCCTGCTTCATCCTGGTTTATGCTGACCCACAAAAGCCTTTTATAGTTGAAGTAGACGCCTCTGCAACTGGAGTCGGAGCAGTTTTATCACAGTAGCAGGGGAACCCTTCTAGACTCCATCCATGTGCCTTTCTTTTCCAAAAGGTTATCCCTGGTGGAGCAGAACTATGACACTGGGAATAGAGTTACTCACTATCAAGCTCACCCTGGAGGAATGGGTTCTGTCACAGAAACACCAGGCTCCAAGATCCCAATCCACGATCCCAATCACCTGAATTCTCACATGCACCTAATCATCATCAGGCTCATTACCAGACACTATAGGAACACACGCTGCACACAGTCACGTTGTCTGGTCTCCGTTATGGAAAAGGACTCAAACTCAACCAAAGTTACTTACCCAATTCCATATCTTCACGCTCCACAATCTCCCCCGTCTTCCCTCTTCGGTGAAGACGGTGTTCCACCATCATTGTTATGTATTACCTGTATTCGTAACAAGAAACCAGCTCCTGGATAGCCCACAGTTTCCTCGTCATCCCGAACCTGATAAAAGGGACAACATTAATCACTATCATCATCTGTTTTCTAAAGGACTTTATTATTTATCTGTACTCACAGGCCAACAGTTCCTGTCTTCATATTGTTCAATAAACCCTTCTGTTTGATTATACTAACATCCGTGTCTTGAGTCTGACTTACCGTTACATCAAGGAGTCAGTCTTGGCCTAGAGATCTGACTGCTGTTCTTCCGTCTTGCTTCAGTATAGTTATGTATTACAGAATTCTAGAATTACTGTTTAACCAGTTGGTTCTTGGGGTTCATTCATTTGGGTTGAGAATTTATTTTCCAGTAAATCAAACAATTTATGACTCTTTAAACAGGTCTTTTAGCATGTTACCTCTCTCACTGTAAGCCTGCATGTTGTCCTTTATGCACTGTAAATGACAAATTATTCTAGCACAACAACAAAACGTTGTGTGTGTTTAGAATTAAAAAAACAAAGACAACCAAAAATCAAAAGAACTAAAACCACAATTTACTTACATGCTCAAAGTACCCATTCATTCACAAACTCACACCCATTCAGTGTTTTATCTTGTGTATAATGCTGCAGACAGACTTTGTTTTCATTCTGTAATAATTTATTTTTTTATTTTTATACTGCAGATTGACACCTCATTTTCTGCCTTAACTGTCCATCAAAACATCACAATATCTTTGAAGTGTTCTATAAAAAAGCAGTAAATCGGTTTTAATGGGTGTCTGCTATTTGAATATATACAAGGTTTTTTTATTTATGTATTTACTTTTCATGACTTATTTTACTCTTCACCTAAACCAAAACCTTTTTCTGGCAGACCAAACTCAAGCCAGGGCTTAGCAAACAGATGCCTTTTGCTTTTTTTTGGCCAGACTCAAGCCAGAACTCAGAACTCAGCCTAATGCTGTTTGATACAAAACTGTGAAACACAATGCCAGAATTAAGCCAGAATAAAGCCAGAAGTGCCAAATGTAAGATGGACTCAGCCCAAATTTTATGGCTATCTCTGACTACATACACGGTAAAAAGTGATTTGTGAAGGCATTTGTGAAAGAATCATTTACCTTACGAGCGGGTGTGGGAATTATTGGGCATCAGGTGCCCTTTTTCCACCATTTACATGATTTTGAATTTTGACATTACTTTTAGTTTATTTCCTGACAATTAAGCAACCTCCACACACACATTATTATCACTGCTCATTCTGTGTATGTGTATGAGAAAGAGTGACATCGAGTGTATTGACAGTGGTGTCAAGTATTTGCATACACTGCACTTAAGTATCTATTTAGCTATTTTGTACTTTCACCGAGTATCAATAATATGAACAACTTTTCTTCCTACACAGCTACATTTGGATAAGTATATGTACTTATATCCACTACATTCCAAGTGGCAACAAGTGTTACTCGTTACATTTTGCACAGCACACACTGTTTTTGCAGCGGGTTGTTTGTGCTACGGAAAAGGCGATGACGTCATCTACGGTGTCTTTTGCATTTTGCCATTACACGCCAAACGAGTCTACTCAATGCCAATGTGGGTACATAAAACGCTTGTTGGTGAATTGCAGGATGAAGCTGTGAATGATTTAAACTCGAATGTTTCTGGAGGAAATAGTTCATTTTTATCATATTTATATTTGCTGATTGTTGAAATCTTAAGCGTGTGTTCAAGGCATGTTCCGCCCTGCTCACTGAATAAGGCTCTGAATGACTTTTGTGAGGTGGTTGTTAAAGTCTGAAAAACAATCTAGAGGTGTAAGATAATACTACTGCAGGTAGATAATACTACTCCAGGTCTACTGCAGGTTTGATAATAACCCATTCACACCTCCTGCCACCCCCCTCTCCCCCACTCCTGCTGTATTGATCAGTGAAGATGAGGTGCGCCAGGCCTTCAG
>JAZGTJ010010900.1:0-17540 GCA_036877575.1 Botia almorhae
GCAAAGCCATCAGCATTGTGGATGACCCCACACACCCCTCCCATACACACTTTGCCCTTCTACCGTCTGGCAGACGGTACCACAGCATTAGGACCCTCACAACCAGACTGGCAAATAGTTTTTTTCCCCAGGCCATTAGGCTCCTCAATAGACAATAAAACCTGGATTGAAGGATTTCACACACACACACACACACACACACACACGCACACACACACAAAACATTCATATATATATATATATATTTATACACAACTGGACATTTCCCCCACCCCCCTCTTTTGCACTAATATATATTTTGCACTACGTCACTTTGCACATCTGGCTGCCAAAAGAATGCATATGTTTACACACCAAACAATGTTTACAATCTGTTTTACTGTTTACGGTTTACATTCCTGCTGCCAAAATACACATTCTAAAGTTTACACTTAAATGTTTACAATCTGTCAATGTCTTGTGCTGTCTGCACTTGTTTTTGCACTTGTGCAAAAACTTATTACAAAGGAAATAATGAATAAAGAAAAAGGAATAGTTGTATTGTGATGTGTGTATTGTGATATTTTGTGACAGACGGCTTCTATACATCATTTATTTCCATTAACATAACCCCTATTTTAAAATCTCTCCACTGGCTACCCATAAAGTATCGTATAGACTATAAAGCTGATTACTTACAAAGCTTTACATGGTTTAGCTCCTACATACCTAACTGAGCTCCTGTCGTGCTACAACCCATCCCGCTCTCTAAGATCCCAAAACTCTGGACTCCTAATAGTTCCAAGAATAAATAAATCCACCAAAGGGGGTAAAGCGTTCTCATATGTAGCACCTAAACTTTGGAATGTTCAGGGTTCAAACACAGTCTCCCAGTTCAAATCTAGATTAAAAACACGTTTTTTCAGTGAAGCATTCATGTAGTACAGTGAACAGCAGCTACGCTAAGTTGTTTTTTCTGTCTTCCTCCCCCCTAGCTAGAGTTTATGGTTTATGGTAACTAGAGTTTATGCCAGCGCCAGGAGAATCATCATGTGCCGCCCTCCCGTTCATAACCATTCCAGATGATGGAGCTAAAAAACGGAGGCCATCCGATGTCCCCATCGCACAACACAAACTACTTTAAAACTACCACAATAACATTAAGGATAATATTTAATGCATCACCTTTTTATTTATTCCACGGTCAACTGTCAGTGGTATTATTTAATTTAAGTGACCTATTTGTCAGATATTGTAACCCATACCCGAAATGTGACCTCTGCATTTAACCCATCACTGGTGAAGACCAAGTCTGCAAGTCATGAACATGTACACACCCGGAGCAGTGGGCAGCACTTTACTGCACCCGGGGAGCAATCGGGGGTTAGATGCCTTGCTCAAGGGCACTTCAGTTGCTACCCCCCAGTGCTGGAATCGAACCAGCAACCTTCTGATTACAAGCCCACTAACCAGTAGGCCACAACTTCCCCCAGAATTATAACAAAGTGGTAGCGATTAGGAATGACAGCAACTTAGCCATGAAGTGGTAGGCCACGTAAAATGACAGAGCGGGGTCAGCGAATGCTGAGGTGCATAGTGCGCAGAGGTCGCCAACCTTCTGCAGAGTCAATCGCTACAGACCTCCAAAGTTCATGTGGCCTTCAGATTAGCTAAAGAACAGTGCGTAGAGAGCTTCATGGAAGAGCATTGAAGAGCATTGGAGATGCGTTCTCTGGAATGACAAATCACGCTTCTCCATCTGGCAATCTGATGGACGAGTCTGGGTTTAGCGGTTTCCAGGAGAACGGTACTTGTCTGACTGCATTGTGCCAACTGTGAAGTTTGGTGGAGGGGAGATTGTGGTGCATACTTGCATACTCTTTTGCTACATACTAAAATGTACATACTTTCACATAACAAACTTAGTACGTACCTTTATGGTATAAGTAGACAAACTGGGATACAGCATATGGTTACGGTTTTTGCAATAACTAAAGCATCATTATGGTACCTACAAAGAATGAAGAACTCTGTACAGCAGTAGTTTAAAGCATATGCGTTTCATTTTGTAACATTTAACGGTGCCAATCTCCATAACACAGATGCCTTTATTCGTTCACTTCTAAACAGCATTCATGTACACCATTACTATGCCCAGTTAGCTATGTGTCTACTAAAGGCATTTAACTGGCACACATTTGTTTATTCTAGCTGGCTCGCTGCAGTTAATGCGCAAACGAGATTTTAACTGACCGTCAATGCTTATCAGCTGGGAAAAAATGCTCTGAAAGTGATCCCAACTTTTTCGTTTCTCGCATTACAGTTGTTGTGTGAACTTCGCTATTCTCTTAAAAAAACAGTGCTGATGTGAGTGCCAAATAGTGTTTTTTAAATATGACAGGGTTTGATTTTGTTTCTGAATGCACACAGTCTGTATTTTTGTTGCAAACATTTACATTCATGCAGTTGCTTTAGACCAAACAACATATTAGACAAACATTCTGTGTTCACACATACCACTTTAGAGGTAAATTTCTGGTTACAACTTCTCTTACTGGTAAATTTCCAGGATAGATTTGTTTTTGTTTTTAAAAGGTCCCGTTCACACATGATCTCTTAGTAATTTGCCAGTAATTTACCAGTATAAACAGCATGTGTGAAAGGGGCTATTGTTATATTAAAATGTAGACAGAGTCTATGTTTGCTTTTGTTTAATTCAGACAAACCTTGAGATGTTGTCATTAGATACTTTCGGATGTAATCCAACTCCTGACTCAAAGTAACTCAGTTTGTGCGCTCATGGTAAGAACATAAAGGCATATAGGTTGACCCTGTTTAACATTCGGGTTTGTAAAAACTGCCTTTTTTCAGAAATTGAAAAATTGCAACAGGAATTGCTGATGAAGTCATAAATGTACTCTGTTCCAATTGTAGAGCCTACTAAAGTTGTCATGATGTTGAAGAATTAAACTTCATTAAAAATGATTATTAATTTATTTATTAAAGATAAAATTTGTAGGCCCAAAAGTTACATGATATAAAGGGTCATGTCTTTCCAGCATTTCCAGCTGTAAAATATACATCTTGCAATTTATTACTTAGGTGATGAATTTACTAATTGTTCTGCAGATACATTATTGATATAGCCTTATACAATTTTATTTTAAAAAGGTTGACATTATACGGTAAAATATACATTATACATGTGGATTTGACCTGGGCTTATAGTGTGAACCAACTGGTTAAAATTAATTTTATTTATTCTTTAATTATGTAATTATTCACTTCTAGGCTTCAACTCAGATTCCTGCTGAAATCCAGCACTTCCTGTCTATTCTTGTTCAGTAAGTCCAACAGCATGACTCAAGAAGTGAAGCAGGTCCAGCCCCAGATAGACCCGAGTCATGGTGCAAAAGACCCCTAGCCCAGCGAGAGTGATCAGCACCCACTGCATCTTTGCACTAAAATACAGAGGCTTCAGTCTGCCGGAACACAAATGCAGCAAGTAAGGAACCTAACTGTGCAAACATAAAAATAAAATCAAATAATGTGAATATCTGTGTCCATAATGTGGAACCCTACCTGCTCTGTGCAGATTCTGCATAACCATGGAAGTACAAGTAACGTCCATAAAGATACAGAATCCCGAAGAATGTAGCCATAGCTTAAAACAAAATCAGACATTACAAAACAAAAACCCCAAAACACCATTTAAATAAATTAATTTAATTTTGATGGGACTAGTGCTGATTTTGTTGATTAATTCAATGTTGTTCTGGGTCTCTAGATAAAGCTAGGTAAACCATGATTTATATCTGTAGTTCAAATGGAATTACAGACATCCAAATGTAGTCCAAAGCTTCACAGAAGTGGAAACAAGTGGAAACTCCACTTAGTGTTTTGCATAGTACACTTTTAAAGGATTTTTTGTTTACATGCAAATCTGAGGTAGTATTTTTTTTACATTTATCTCAGAGGAGGAAATGCATGTGCACAGTGACTCCATTACATATGGGGCAGATGGCAGAACTATAACAGTGCTAGAACAGTGACAACTAGAGTTGTCAAATGTCTCTTAAAATTTAAAACAGTATTTACTTACTTTTATAAAACCATGATACACTTACAGTTAGCTGATTTAGTCGCTCACAAAATATAAATGTGGCCTCATATTATCACAAAAGTTCTCTGACCACAAATTAAACACAAGGTCAAATCTGCATTACTGGTTAATCATCACATTTATAAAAACTCACCTTGACTGAATAAAACTCCAGCCAACCAAAGAGAGAAGATAAATATGGGGAAATACTCAGAACAGTTTGCCCTGGCAAGGAAAAATGTAAGACACACAAACAATCTGCATAGCAAAACACGATTCTCAGGAAAGACATTTCTGTTTCATGTATTTAATGTATGTAAATACATGATGTGTATTTTAATGTTTTTAATGTATTCCATATATATTTAAACTATTTCTGTCTGGTCTCAAAAACTTACTGGGCTCGAAATACCCTCTCAAACTCTGGTGGTCCAGTAGTTGAAGGAGGAGAGACAGAATACTTTCTCCGAGCAGAGATCACCATAAGAGAAAAGTATGCTAACAGAAAGAAATAATGTCATTTATATTTACTTACACAAATAGCTTCCAATATAACAATAGAAACCAGTGCATTGACTTTATTGACTTTTTAATCTATAGCTTTTTAGCTAAAAAAACTAGTCAAATTGCCGTAGTTAGGTGTACAACAGAACTGCATACTTCAAGAATTTTGAAGTTTGTCCAACTAATTTCAACATTTAAGTGTAAATTTTAATACTTGTCTTAAGAAATATTAGTGTTTTTTGTCTCGTTTCAAATATCATTCTCATTAAATATACATATAATTCATTTCTTAATTTCTAACAGTTGTTTGTAAATTTAAACATAAGTGAGGGATCAATAACTACTCCATTCTAAAGCCTGAGCACTGCGTTTAGAAAAAAGCAGGTACGATAAAACGTTTTGCCTTATGATAAAGATTACAATACTAAGCACATTCAGAATAACAGAATAATGTCGGTAACAAGCAGAAGGAATTTTCCAGCAAATGCTTTTTCTTTTTCTCAGACAAAACATATGGGTAAATTTACATGCACTAATTTACATCACCTTGTTCCAGAATTCCCAGCACTGTAACAGCTGCTAATAAAACAACCTGATCCAGCATCATTCCAATGAAAACTGAGGACAGTTATTATGATCTCTATCTCTATCCAAATAACACACTGTAAAGGTTCTTCCTTTATCGCCTTATTAAGAGCAGAATGGGTGGGGCACAGACCTGACCAAAATTCAAAATCTTACATCACTGCTAGGAAGTGGCCATCTGTCCATCAGTTATAAAATTGGAACAAAACCAAGGGAGCCAGAAAATTTGGTAGATTCAAAATAACAACTGTTTATTTGGTTTTTATGCTATTTATGTTATTCTTTATTGTCTTTTGCTGTAGTCTGAATCATTAGTGGTGAAGCAAAGCATCACTGTTACTCTCTTGCATACTACTACTTCTTCTGGACAAAACTTCGGTAAGAACAAAAACGGGTCAAATAGACTGGCTTATTGAGAAGAGGTGTGCTATGATGTTTATAAGCAATGTATAGGGTGTACAAAAAATTTCATAGACTTAACATTGGGCTGAATGTAACATTTTGTGACTTGATAACTCTGCATCAGAATGTCGTAGAGACTTGAGGGTGGGCTCATATCGCTCGGCTTAGCAAGCAGCAACAAATGGTGACATTTCAACTTCATAGCCACACCCAACCAGTTACAGTACTCTGGCAAACACCCCATTGGAAACTGTCCAGCTATGCTCTAGCAACCAACATGAATCAGCTATATCGCAGCATCAGAACATCATAGAGACATGGAATTGGCTTTTTTTGATTTAGACACACATCCGTCCATTGGTTTTACACTGTTAACTGTCTAGTTACAACCTAACAACCATTTGCTGTACCCTAGCAACCATGTAATACAATAAATAAACCATATCTCAACATTAGAACATTGCAGAGACATGTGGGTGGGCTTATTTGACTAGGGCTGTCAGTGAGCTTTATGTATTGCCCTAGCATCTTACTGACCACACCCTACCAACCTCATAAACATCATATACCATATTTCAGTATAGCTATCATGCTAAATCATGACAGCATCGTGCTAAATCATGCCAGCATCATGCTATAATCTGTTAACTTTTGTTTAAATATTCTTGAGTTTTGCCACGGCAAGCACCACTCACTTTTTCTTCAGAAAATGAACCTATATAGTGGTATTTCTTACCTCCTTCATGCAAGTCTGACATTTTTGCCCACTTTAATGTCCAGCAGGCAGGCAAAGTTTTAAAAAAATGGTAAGTATAGGGTAAACCAATATTTCTACCTTTGTAAATACACATTATAATGTAATCTGTAGCACAAAAGGCTTGTCAAGCATCACTTTATTAACTAATTGTGTGTGAAGATAAACTTATACCCAGCCTGTAAAGTATACTTTCCATCTCATTTAAAAGACAAAACTCGTATACATGTCAAATATTACAAATACCTCATATTTAGACCAATCAAACCTAAAACACGAAGGGCAGTTATGGCCTATTGGTTAGAATTGGACATGTACCCCAAAGGTTACAGGTTTAGTTTCCACTGCTGGCAGGAAACGACTGAGGTGCCCTTGAGTAAGGTACCTTTCCTACAGTTGCTCCTGGGCATTGCTGTGCTGCCCACTGCTTTGGGACTGTGTGTGTTCATTACACACCGGTTTAGATTAAAATACAGAAGATACGTTTTAAGTTTGGGTTACCATACCTGACAACTATGTGATTTTCTCTTTAACACTCCAACATTTGTGGACACATCAAACAAGGTAATTTCTAGAGAACTATATTTACACAATACTCTTGTTTTACAGGGAACCATAAAAATATAAAATACAAACATTTGCCAATAATGTACATATAAAAAATAAGATTATCTTCTCCTGAACAATAAAAACGGCACACATACAAAAATATATAAATATACATAAAGTCCTGTTACAGACTCTGGGATAAAGAGACAGTTTAGCCATGAGGCAGGTGAAGCCCATTCTAGCACCTGATCTTCCCTCAGCATAACATACACGGGATAACTATTTACCCTCTTACTAATGCAGGAGTCTATTGGCCTTTTGTAACTCTGGGTTTTTCATGGAAAAAGTTTCATGATTAAACTCCAAATTGCTCCCCCAACTTTCACTTTAGTCTGTAGTGTTTTTTAATGTACAGTCTCACTCATGCAAGCTGTCACAGCCTGATCACAAGGCATGTACTTCTTGAAATTTAACAGGCTAGTTTACTCAAATTTGAAAACTTTGACATTATTTCCTCTCCTGTATGTCATTTCTAGACCTATCTGACTGACACTTATATTGCATTGTCATGTCCATTAACAGGACTGAGGCTGTTGCTTTTAACAACACCTATCAAATACTGCAAGTCTCCATGATTTGAAACATCATTGTTTCCTGTTTGTGTTGTTTGTGGTGTCAGACCTGACACATGACATGATGCACTGTATTTTAATTAAATTTGTTTTGTGTGTGGCAGGGAAAAACAACAGCTTCAAGACAACTCATTTTTTAAAGTTCAGCAGCCTCGGTCCCCATGACACACTGATCGTTGTGCAATTTTAGACCAACACAGCGATAGATTATGACAGAATTCTCACTTTTGGATGAACTTTCTTTAAATATTTGACCACACTTTATTCACATATGAAGCTGCACCTAAAACCCACTTTTTAAATTAAAAAGTGCAAAATTAAGACCTGTTAAAAGGGGCTATTTAAAGGTTTTTCTGACATTGAACGGACTCCTTGTGCCTACAGGAAACAAATAGGCAAACCAAGAACAATATTAATCATGTAAATGGCTAAACAGGCCATAATATAGTAAAATTCAGTGGTATACTGAGCCACAGGTTCAGTAGTAGAGCGCTATTCTCCTCCACATTTCCAGTCCAGAGAATACTTCAATACCACACAGGCTCTTGGTCCTGTATTTAACGTGTTCATTATATACACTATGTGCATACTTAAAAGAAAACAGCAGATCTAATCACTATTAGATTGTAAATCTAATCTAATCCATTGCCCCACCTTTAAAAAATCTAAACAAATCTAAAAGCGGATGTTTTTACATCTCACAAAAGGCACCAACATTGGTTTTAAAAGTCTGTTATTGGCATTTCATTGGTGACTGGCCAACAGTTCATCCAAATCGTCCATCCACTCCTGTGTTGACTGATTTTTCAACAGTGAGTCCACCAGGTCAGTCTCAACAGGGAAGCCAGACAAGCTGCCCCCTGATTGGCCATTATAGCCAAACTGAAGTTGCTGACTGGCGGTACTGCTCAGCTGATAGGTCTGATTGCACTGAAGTCCTGCTGTACGGTTGGGAGCAGTCTGAGGTTGACTAAAGGACCCTAGGTCAGGCAGAACCTGCTGGGCTTGAGGCACAGGTTGTGGCTGCCCTTGCTGGGCTGTTTGCTGGTTGGAAGGGGGCATCTGCTGCCCCATGGCTGGGTTATTTGTCCGTTGCTGGTTCATGTTGGGCATCATTTGCCCGGAATTCATAGTTGCCAGGGTTCTGCCAGCTGCACTGTTACCCATGCCACCTTGTGGAAACAGGGCATTGTTTGGAAGTTTGCCCATCCTTGACTGCATACGGAAACCAGAGTTGGGGAAGCCAGCAGGTATGTCTCCATTAGCAGAACCGGGCTGGGCAACCATGCCCTGCTGAAGACCTGGATGCTGCTGGGGCTGCTGCTGCCAGGGTTGGGCCTGTGTGGGCAGGGCACCTTGGATACTAGTTGGCATTGAAGAGCTCATGTTGTTAGCCATGGTGTTGGTCATGCTATTGGGAAGACGTGCTAGCTGCTGCTGATGTTGTTGTTTCAGTATGGAAGCGTTGGGCTGGTTCTTTAAATGCACTTCTTGTTGGGCTGCTAGAATGTTCTGTTGATATGCAGCAGACATGGTTGACACCAGTGGTCTTTGCTGGTTGGGGTGGGAGGGATGCATGGGCATGTTGCCATACATGACTTGTACCTCAAGACCACCTGCACAAGATGAAAGGTTAATATCTGCTTGACTGGCAGCAGGAGGGGCACCAGGTGTTGGGCCGCTGCTTTGGCCCACACCCAATCCCATCATGCTTTGTGTCTGAGAGAACATTCGCTGTACTCCTGGGGTAGGGCCACTGAGAGTGTTTACACTACCTATTGGCTGTGACGTGCCTAAAACAGAAAAGCAGACACAATTAAACAATGTAATCAATTAAATCTGTAGGACAGCTACAGAGCTTTGTAACTGGATTAAATTCTTAAACAAGATTTTATAGGCAAGGGTATCCTAACCATGTACATTAATGTTACGGCTTTATTCACACAACATCAATATGAAACTATTTTGGAAACTATCCTGGTGAAATGCCTGTACTGATCAAATTATGATTTTAAGAAAAGCAACACTGCTTTTAAATTTACAGCAGAAGGTCCATGACTAAAAGTACCTATTGAAAGGTCTGGATTTTGTTAAACTACATAAAATAAACATACACCTATTTGTATGTCAAACATAACCTCTTAGCAGGGAAGCATTTGTGCACATTAACACCTTGAGCAGTCATTTCAGATTTTGTAATTGTTCATACAACAAAATTTGGTCAATCTCAAACCACAAAATGATACTGACGATACACCCTAAAGTGTATCTGATACTGACGATACACCCTAAAGCTGAATGTCATGTGAGGTGAATACATTTCTGAGCTGGAAGAAAGTGATGAAGGCAGTACTCTAGCAGCAGTACTGCCTTTCACACTGTAACCATACATGTGTCTGACATTCAAATGAGGTCTTCAATAAATACACTTTGCAAATCAGGTGGGCTGTTTGTTAACAACGAACAATAGGCTGCTTGTGCTGACCTACAGAGCAAGAACAGTCATGTCAAAAATAAGTTCTCCACCAAGAGAGATGGGCAAGAGAGGCAATTCTAATTTACACTTGTTATTACAAATCCAGATGATCCTGTCTTAAGCATCTCATTGTTTAAACCACAAATGTGTCCAGATGTGGCCACATCACTAATGACATTAGAGATACATGGTATTACCAAGTGTAATCAAAAGCAGTTAAGAATGAATAAAATCAAATACTAGAGATGGAGTGTTCTGGAAATCCAGAGTGGTGCTGCTGGGCCATGCAGGGTGTGGTACGTTGGAACTGAGAGGCCTGCTGCTGTGGCTGGAATGAGTTCTGCTGGGCCTGCTGATTCTGTTGGTCCTGGTACTGAGGTGGAGGACGAGTCAGGTGCCTCTGCAGCTGCTGCTCCTGCCTCTGTTTCTCCTGCAAACAACAAACACACCAGACCTTACTGATGCTGTCTGAATTTCACCGTTATCTAAACTTCACAGTGATGCTGATGGTTCAGGAATTTTCATGCAGCTGCTGCCCCCCAGAGACACAACCAAAGAATGCAGGACTACCCAAAAAACTGACTGCATTTACCTTATAAAGCTGTGGAATACACTATACACATACTAAGATTTATAGAAAACTTAGAAGGAATCTGCAGTTTTTCTGTACTTATTTTGGCAGGAAAATCTGTAGTATTTGGGGAGTATGAAATTTAAATAAGGCATGTTTTAAACTGAGCTGAGGGTAGTACACCTGTGTACTATGCATCCCCGTTAGCTGAAAGCATTAGCCGAAATGTAATGGACACGCAAGAACTGAGGGAAGTGCAGGACTTTGATAATGACTAGCATTCCTATCCTGCAGAAATCTGTGGAGTGTTATATGGAGCTCTGCAGGCAAGATTCTATATCAGACAGGAGTAGTGAGAAGGCACCTGTTCAGCCATCATCTGTCTCTGCAGGAGTATCTGCTTCTGCTGCTGACTCATTAACTGCAGCTGCTGCGTCTGCTTCATATAGGTCATGTTACCATGGTCACCCGGGATGCTGTTGCCACTCGACTGCGGTGTCATGGTGTTTCCAGGAACATGAGGGGTGGAGGGGTAGGACCCAGGCTCCTGCTGATACACAGAAAGAGAAAAACTAGGAGAAAAGAAACTTAAGTCTTCTTTAAAAGGGAAAACCTTTTCTGTTTGTGGATTATGGAAGAACATGACTACTGGAGGGCAGGACACTAAGTTAATTCATCAAATTAATATTTTTTCTGATCTGATTTTTTGCATTGTGACTCTTATGATAATTAAGAACATTCTTGTAATTACTGTTATGTGTCTGAGCATTTAAACGTATGTACTTTTTTATTGCACTATGAATTAAATACAGTATAACAATACTTCTGTGATGCATAAACGGCTAA
The DNA here is from genome assembly GCA_036877575.1 of Botia almorhae. Lineage (NCBI taxonomy): Eukaryota > Metazoa > Chordata > Actinopteri > Cypriniformes > Botiidae > Botia > Botia almorhae. The sequence goes on from JAZGTJ010010900.1 coordinate 11,401, forward strand.
TGCAATGTACACCACTACACAGCAACTGTACCACTTTGAAGTTGTATTTTCTGAGTTTGAGGCAAAAATCTTCCTCAGCACTTTAGACTACAAACAATAGCAAAGACGTAGTTTATAAATAAATGAAAGACGCCCATTCACAATAAACAAATGGGCATACTCCTGCATGCTCTTGCACACACTCATGCACACACACTTTGCGCACATGCACACACACACTTTGCGCACATGCACACACACACTTTGCGCACATGCACACACACACTTTGCGCACATGCGCACACACACACTTTGCACACATGCACACACGCGTGTACACTCAGCAGCTGTAATTCAAGGTCAGTGATGACACAGAGCAGCGTTACCTGAAAAATGAGTCCAGTGCTGAAATAAGCAATCGGGATTACTGATAAAAACAGGCAACATTTTTTTTAAGTTATCAATTACACGACCAAAGTCATTTGACAAATCGTGTAAAGTTGTTGATCTCACAAGATGATAAACAAAATTGGTTAAATAACTGATTCTAAAATACTCTGTGCAGGGTGATTGGCAGGGGCGGGCTTGATGCATGAAAGGCTGCTTTGTGGCCCCCTCCTCTCCATCCACCATATTCTCTCCCTCTGTCCTTTTCAGTTGACTCTGCTCTCATCGCTCATTCAACCCCTACTTAAGTGTGTGTATGTTTGTAAATGGCTGCCTGCTCTCTGCTCCTTAGCAACCAGCTGCCTGACCCAGACAAACTGTTCTATCCCAGGGTGCAAAGGGGCCCATGGGCAGACACAGACAACACGCTTGCGATATACAGAATATTTGATATATTTAAAACTATTTTACTGACAATATAAAACTGACAAACATCTTAAGAATTCTGATGATTTTAACATGCTTTTCATTTGGCCACAATGTTTTCTGAAGCCTGTGCCAGTAGATCAGTTTTATGACTAGTGATTTTGAGAGGGTTAAAGCAATAAAAATGTTTTAATAGAGACTTTGATTTAAACCTCAGTAGAAACATTGCCAACAGAGGTCCAGCTCATTTCTGCAAATCAGTTCAGACTCAATTGGTTGTCCCTCAAAACGTCTGTGTGTGACATTTCACAAATTAAAAAGATTTAGCAAAATTAATTGTAGGTTTTGGCCAGTCAACATTTAGTGAGTACAGTTTTTCCATTAACTTTGGTAATGAAATATCTCTGGACATGTACAGCAGCCCCAAACAGTGGACAATTCTTGGACAATGTGGTACACTTAACCCTTTATGGTTCTGTATGGTGCCAAATATTTTACTTTACTATCTTGCAACAAATTGCATTGTTGGGATATAAAAAGGTAGTCTTTAGAATAAATCAATAATATGCTGTTTTTAAAACATATGACTGAAGGTGCTATTTAATTGGATATTATATTACTATAAAGGCAGAATGGGTGATCATTTTTCAAAACATTTTTTGTTATGCTGGTTGAAAGTTTCTTCACTGTTTTTAAAAGTTGCTGGATTTACCAATGTTTGCATCTTGGAAATTGCAGGTATGAGACATACACTACAAGGTATGGGCAGTGGCTCAGGACACATAGCCACATCCCATTTTGAGTACTGTCAACATGTGGGAAGTGCTGGTATGCAAGAAAAAGTGAAGGTACTCTAAAGATTAAAATATAGTAGTCCTGGTACTCTGTACCGGTGCGTACCTGTCCACTTCAAGCACTGCGCAGGACATAACATGTTTGTCCAATCATTGCATTCAGTCCGAATGCAATGACAGGATGTCCTACTTGCCTGTTAAACTATGTATGCTTTCATTTGTTGGGGGAAAGACGGCTTTGAACAGCGCCCTAAAGGAGGGGTGAGATCTTATGCTTTTAAAGGTAATTTTTTTATTACTACCCTCTCTGAACCTTACTACCCTACCTTTAAAAATAACTTAAATGACCAAAAACACTTCTGGGCCACTATTGCCTGGAACATACAATAATTAAAGATGTACTCACACGTTCTCCAAACCGCACTCAAGCATGTTTGATCCCCAAATTCTGGTTTATTTAACTAGTGGGCTCGCTCCGTATTGCACGTGAGCAAGGTTCGTTTAACACTGCTCTGCCCCATTTTAGGAGGTGGGCTTGAGCATGGTTAGATTGTGCTTGCCCCCCCCCCCCATCCCCCTGTGTGACTCCCCAATCAACATTGTCACAATCACATTTACACTTGGGCTCTGTAAAAGGCAACCATGCCTTGTGAAAATACACCAGAACAGTCATCAAATCTTTGTATACACAGATAATTGGCCAAATTACTGTGGAGCCAGAGTAGTTTAGCACACGTGAGGCTGAGTGATCAGTAATACTTATTATTACTAATCATTATGAAGCATCTCCAAACACAGTTATGGAGAAATTACCCCTACTTTGCAGAGGTCAGTAAAAGACATTTATTGCATAACATTATTGCATAACATATTATTGTCCCTGTTTCACAGTATGTTTTCTGTACAGCTGTTGTGCAACAATGCAGAACTATGAACGGTGCTTTAGAAATAAACTTGAATTGAATGTGGTTATCAGAACAAGTACATTTAGCACTAATTACTTTTTGTGTGCATACACATTAAAATAACATACATCCTATATATACACACACATGTATGTGTATTTTATAGATTTTTTCCTTTATAATAATGAAGGAAATAGCTTTTCCCTACATTCGGTCTCTGAAATGATATCTCATGAAATAGGCTTGTGTAAAACACCAGCCGAGACTATGGAAATAAGTCTCATGTGAAGCCTGATGCTCGTTGTGTGATTCGGTTAAAGTAAAGATGTAGGTCAATAACATACATGGGTAAAAATTGAATTGGTCTACTGATACATTATCAAGGCCTACAGATCAATGATAACCATTAGTCGATATTTTTTTCCATTTGTCCCCAGTGAATTGCCTTTTTGTGTTGGTATTATTTACAATTGCTCACAATGACAGGAAACTTTACTTTAGAAAAGTGACTAAAACTGAAAAAAAACCAATGTGACCTACTTTCCAATTTATTAGCATTAGCTTTTAAGAAGGAAACAAAAAGCAGCACACATATTCAAGAAGGAAGGTGGTCTTACCTGAGTGTGTTGAAGGTGCGGAGGTCTAAAGTTCAAAGCCGCTGGCCTCTGCTTCTGCATCTGATGTCGCATTAGGTTCAAGATTGCCTGGTTTGGTTTGTTCTGGTTCTGTGTGGTGGGAGGGCCCCTAGGGGCCCCTAGTACTCCAACCTCATAATGGGACAACGGTTTTGTGTTACTATAGTCCAACATGGCTGCCTGGCCCCCTGAGTTGGGTGGGAGGCTGTGGGAACCTGTAGAAGCTGCTGTGTGGCTTAGTATGTTGCTGTGCACACCCGGCTGCATGTACCCGGCTTGCATACCTGACTTGGGAGAGCACTTACTGAGCTGCTGGCCTGGCATGAGCAGGGATTTTGGATTGGGGAAGTCTTGCGGGTACAAGGAAGGGTTGGTCGGCTTCTCGAGACCAAATGTCCCACCTAGCTGACTTTGAGGGGGTGTGTTTTGGGGCCAAGATGAAGAATGGTTGGGCTGCTGGTGGAATTTAGCTGCTTGCTGTTGCTGCTGTTGTTTTTGAACAGTGTGCTGCTGCTGCTGTTGGCTTTGTAAGATCTGCCCTCCATGCTGCTTCCATGCTGCTAACTGCTGCAGCTGTTGTGCAGGGGACAGGTCTTTGGGTGGCCGGGGCAAAAGGTGACTCTGGAGTGGTCTGGTGGGCTGGATGGAAGGCGGTTGAGGATGCTGAGGCACAGGCAGGGCTGGGGATGTGGCTGCCATGACGGGGGAGTTGGTGTGCAGCGAAGGCCCGGATGAGGTGGGTCCCACCTGAGGTGAACCAGTGCAAGAGTCCTGATCGAAGGCAGAGGTAGCCGTGGCAGAAGGAAACTCGGTCTTCACGCTGGCCAGATCTGGAGGTATCAAGCTCTGAGCTGCACCAGTGGACGTGAGCTCTGGGTCTTTACGATCTCCAAAACCATCACTAAAGAGCTCCTGAATGTCTTCATAGGGCACGGAGCGGTTGAACTCCTCCATAATTTCGCTCCAGTCCTGATCGTTGAGGTTCAGATCAGGGAACAGGCTGTTGTTGCCGTTCGCACCTCCATTTGGCAGTATGCAGGGCAGGATATCGTCTACCGGCTCCTGCTTCATGTCTTTGAGACGGAAAACAGTCTCTAAGCCACATGTCGCACCATTGTTGGTTTTGCCTGCACTGTTCTGCTCTGACCCAGCTGCCATGTGGGTCACACTGGACAACATGGAGTCAGTATTCATGCTATGTTTGGTGTCCATTGGTGAGAGAGGAGGCACCGCACTGTTCTTAATCCCGTTCAGACCCCCCAGTGTATCCTCAACGCAGGCCTTTTTAGGGGGTGGGTATCCATCACTGAAACCATTGACATGTTCACCACCCAGAGGAGAACCAGCATTTTCCAGCTTCCTCTTCACAGTCTCCTGTAACTACACAGATAAAATAAATTAAATGAGCAATTAGTTTACAGCAATTCAACAAACAGAACATTTTCTATACAGAAGATTTTCTGACTCCCTAAAATTCTGGATTAAATTTGTAATATGCTGTTTATTTAAAAAGTAACAGGCTAACCTAATAACAGAGCAAACATTTTGCACAGCAAGAATGCATTTTTGTCTGTGTACATTAAAGATAATTAAGAACTTGTTTTACAACAATTTACTTCACAAGAACTATGCTACAAACGATTCACACTCAAGTGCTCTTGTTGAGTTGATAACTGTGCCGTACCTCTGGCTGCATTTATACTGGCACAAAAAAATCATTCGACACAGAACTGAATTTGTTGCTTGTCTAAACACAAAAATCCCCATGAGATCTGATTTTTTCATATCCGATCTGAATCCAAATATGGATTTAAATGGGATACATATTCGATATCCAGACATCCAACCTGCGTTGAAACAAACATATCCGATTCACCTTTTCTATAATGTGATCGTTCCACAACAAATTTGTGTTAAACGTCAATTTTTTACACATTCCCGAACCTGAAAGCATTAAAGCTGCTGGGTGTACCTTTTACTTTTGCAAAAGTTCATCCACAATTTGAGAGTCAATCATGGGGGTAATATTATTGAATGACTACGAATGGATACAAGGCATAAGTTTAAACTGGCGAGATGAAAAAATGGTTATGAACTTAAGATCTGAGCATTAAGATCTGATCGTCCTGATACTGTGCTGGTGATATTGTGGGCAGGCCCAGTTCTACGGGGGTGCTTGAGGGTGCTAAGCACCCCCAAACAAAAGCAAAAGCACCTTCAGATAAAATTATTAATAGCGTATTAATTTTTAAATTTACGAACACACAGACAGATGCACACACATACACAAATTCGCAAAATTAATGCGTACACACGAGCTTATAAATAATTATCTTATTTTCATCCTTTTTTTAATACCTCGGCATTTGATTGGTTGTAAGCATTCTCAGTTTGCGATCCTGATGCATAATTGACGCCGTCTCTTTAATCATTYACTCGTTTGTGCGTCCAGCTCAGGAAATTYGTTAGCTGACTTTTTACAGTAGCCTAAAAATACTCATTATGGACATAAGGAATTGGCTAAAGAAGGCCCAAAAGTCTTCAGACCAAGATGTTCATCAATTAATCTGTCAAATAACACCACCTGCCGATGACAGCGACAGCGTAACCCGCTCTACAACCTCACTCGCACCGCATGACAAACCCGGGCAACAATCCCCAGCAAGTGCCGCGGCCGATGGCACCAAGCGACTAGGTGTACTCACACTAGGCACGGTTGCCGTGAACCGGGCCCCGAGTACGATTGTCCCCCCTCCCCACTCCCCTTCTGGCCTGCACTCACATAGGGTTTCAGCATTCGTGCCGGAGCACGCTTACGTCACGCTTACGAGCACGCGTACTTCATTATGGTGCGATGGTTTCGGGATAAACAGGAAGAGCGGCGCTCTCGCTGAACGCAATGGAGTGCATTGCTCTGTTTACTTTGTGGATAATTTTGAGTCGTTTGGTCCGCGGTGGTCCACAGCCCGTTGTTAAACAGATCTATCGCCTTTGTGGCACGAACATTTTCACCG
>JAZGTJ010010901.1:0-17538 GCA_036877575.1 Botia almorhae
TTTAGTGGTAAAAAAACAACAACAACCAGACAGTAAATGTGCTAAAATTATTTAAAATTAATCAGGCTGTTTAACTTGTTATCTACAAAACCCAATTAACTGCATAACAGAATTTAGTTTAAAATGGATGTATTTTCTATTGATTATGATAGCACTTCAACAAATAATGACCAAATTGTTTCTGTCATTTTACTGTAATATCTGAGGTGATTCAGGTGTCTGAAGTGATGTCTTTTTTTAAACTCTTAGGCGTTTTCATATTATGTAAATGTACACGTGTAATATTTTATTTTACATTAGAGGCTGGTGTAATAATCATACAAAGTTGTGAATTTGAGGACATGAATGAGAAACAAATGACGTTGCTTTCAAGTGAGGCTGACTCTGTCCCTGAAGGTTTATCCATTACAATAATGTTTCGAAATAACATCACATTGAAGGATACACGGCAAGCATGTTAATAATAACAAGCGACATTCTTTGCAGACATCCACAAGTTTCTGGAGCCAGCCATTCGACTGCTTTGCGTCCCATTTCCACTGGGTTTATATACAGTGACAAGCCTTTCCTGAAACTCTACCTCTGTTTCCACAGAGAATCCCTTGTCTTGTCAAATAAGGTGTTTTTTCCCCCCTCACAATACAGCACAACGCACCCCTCTCAAGCTAGCCAGCCATAAAGACTTGCCTGTCTAAAGGTTAGATTGATTCTACGAAAGGGCAGTCAACAGTCGATGAGCGAACGCCCATCAAAATGGCCTCCCAAAAAAGCAGAAAGCAAGTAAGATATGGCAATGACCACTTTCCAGTTTGATATTGAACTGAAAGCCAGGCTGAGAGAATATAAGATGAAAATAGAGAGGGTAAACATAGTGTGTCAGTTCTTCAATTTCACGGAAGAACGGCTTGCATCATTGCCGCATATCCCAGTAATAAAGAGAGTCGTGGAATGCATCATAATCAACTCGCCGCAGCCGTGCCGCTGAGACGCAAGCCCAATCCAACCATTCTGCAGGAGGGACCTTTGCCATGTCTGCAAACTTAAAGTGTGTGTTTTTGTATGTAAAAGGTGGGCTGTACGTGTGCAGTGTGTATGCAAAGAAAACTTTAACTGTATATCCCTGTACAACAACTGAAAAAAAAAAGAAATATTACTATGTCAAATCTTACAATGTTATACGATAATTATTTCACATTTTGTTGCCGTTGCTTGGATATCAAGGCTAGAACAACAAACAGGCATAAATCACACCAAAATGAAAGCTCTCGTTTTTAATATGTGTGTGTAAATAAAGTAATAATTATTATTGATAATAACCCATTTCCAATTTCTAAAATTTTTTTTTTATTGTTTACTTACCTTTATTGTTAAATAGAACTTGGATGTCTTGGAAATTGTTTCATTTTTGTTAAAGTCCCCCATAAAGTCCCACCAATTTATATTTTTACCCCATAAAACTTGATTTTCACCAAGGGGGTTAGACACCAGGCGATCTTATCCTGCTTCTGTATATGTGTTGGGCACTTGTGTATCTGTTAAATACAGTTGCAGTTAAATACAGTTTTAAATTTTTCTTCTAATTTTAATCTGGTGAAAGGCTAGACTATAAACCTTTGTTCAATAAACCCAATGTTTTTGCATTACATTTGATTTGTGTAGTAAATTGGATTTTTGGAATTACGTAAATGTGAAAATAAAGGGAACCTGGCACGCTTTGTAAAACCACAGTGGTCATGTTTTGTGATGCTTTCTGGAGCCAAAGTGGTCACATATTGCAGTAATTATTTATTGCATTAGGCCATATTGCGACTTTGATTTTATTTCAATTATCTGTGCAGGCCCAGTGTTTATATAACAATACCCCAGTGGTTGCGCATCTTGGCAGATGGGCAGCATGTGGCTTGTCCTGTTCACCCCTGACATCCACAGCGTTGCCGCTATCGACCGGCGCGTCCATCAAAGCTCTCTCAAGGGTTGTTCTTTCGGTCTGCCTCAGCCAAAATGAAACAGGCCTGTGCCAAGGACACCTGTCAAACCAGTAGGCCCCTGCGTGTCCTCTTCCCTCAAAACTAATCAATATGGATTCAGAGGAGATACATGTGACGTGATTAGCCTACAGCAGCCAGTCACGCGTAAACACCCACCGTGCGCACACACGCTGTAGCGAGAGAAATCCCCTGCATCAGCATTGACTACACTGAACCATAGTGGCCATTTACATTTTTGCTAGCGGTTACTGGCCATTAGCATGATGGATGCAGTGAACGTTGGGTTGTAACGCAGGGAGTGGATCCACACAGGAGAGGCGATTAATCAATCAAGTGGACATGTTTAAATATGATCAGGTTCCACTCTAAAGCCCAGTACACACTGTGTGATTTTTCTCTTTCTGTCCTTTACGATTGCTGCTTGTCAGATTGTACGATCTTACCCCAGTGAGGTTTTGCATAAATGTCAAGAAGACTGGATGAATATCAGCTATCACCCGTTAGATCCCTTTTTGCTGTATGCTTCCATGTTTAAAGTTAGCATTGTAGACAAAAAAAACATCTATTACTTATTAAATATATAATTATGACAGCATTAATCTGAGTTATTTAATTACTAAACAAAAACATAAATAGATGACTTGAACTGAATATTGAGAAAAGCAGACAATAAGAGCCCAGCACAGATGGGAAATCCCTCAATAATGTTTAAAAATCATCTCAGGGTGATGCCTCAAGAAGCTGCTTTATAAGATACCAAAAATACATTTTTAAAGTGAGTCAGAATGACTTTAAAGACACTAAAATAAACTTTTTTTTTAGATTTTTGGTCGCAACATTATTTCCACAGTTCGATTTGAGTTATTCCATAGTTTTGATATGTTTACTTTTATTCTAAAACGTAAAACGATCCCAAATCTTCAAATCAAGACTTTGATCAGGATTGCCAGTGTTGACTAGGAATTGAGAATACATTTTTTGTTGTCTGTTATGATATAAGAAAATCTTTTACAATTCTCAAAATTTGTCTCGGGTGACAAAAATCATACATTGTAGGAAAGAATGAATGTGACAAACGGAGGAGAAATGATGGAGAGATTGTAGTTCCCCATCCAGAGTGGAAGATCTAGCGTCTCTGTCTGGCTTGTTTTGGCTCTCAATCTCTCAGAAGTGAAAGGCTAAGTGACATCTCGCCTCATTTCTTCCATGTGGGCTCTGTGATTCACAGAATGGTGTTATGTAAAGCTGCCTGCCAGATAATGAGTAACGGTACACTTATGGACAGAAGAATATAACATTAACCCTTAAGACTCCATGACTGGAAAGCCCTTGGGTTACTGCCTGGTCTTTCGAGATACACAATATTCATGTGCAGGATTATGCTAGACTATGTCTATAGGCTCTAGACTATGTTGTGGTTTGCTGTGTTTCCAAACGTTAAAGGTTTTGACTGGCCATGTCTGTGATGATGATCCGAGATGATGAAAATCTGAGTCATGTTAAGGTGTTGCTGTGTGCAATCTGTTAGAGGCATTTGGATAATGGAGGTTGTCATCAAATTTGTGGCTTGTTATCCTGTGTTACTCCTTCAAATGATGTGTACTGAATTTAGCATCACATTATCTTAAGCTGATCTGCTGGACTTACCTAGTTTACGCTGGTCTATCTAGTCTCCCAGCCTGGCTATACTAGCCTTCAGCTTGTTTAGCTGGTGGGCCAGCGTCCAACCCTGACCATCTGAAAAGAGCGTTTCAAACTAGCAAACTGACCAGCGTGCCCAGATCAAAATAACTTTTTTCTGAAAGACTTTTTAATGATTTTATGCCTTCTATTCTTTTACATTATATAAATACATTTACATACATTTTAGTTTTAGTTTAGTTTTGACACAGCAGGTCTTTGTCAAAAACGGCCATGTGACAAATTGTGGAGTTAGAAATGCTTTACAAGCAATTTCCACAGACATTTGTTCAGCTCATGTGTAATGAATAAAACCCAATGACATTATTTACCTATCTCAAGTTTAAATTTCATATATATGAAAACTATATCATTGCGACAACAGAGATAGAGCTACTTGTTGATGTGATGTAGCTGATATACCGGTCCTCTATTAGATATACTGTAGAAATCAATACTCACTTTGCCTGGTCAGCAAATACAAGTGTTTAGGGCTAACATGGTATTTATCGACACTTTATTCCGAGGATTTGCCAAGGAACGGCAGATTTTCCGGATTCCTCCTCTTCATCTCTATGGTAAGCTTCAGCGTGGGAGATGAAGCATTAAAGAAGCCGAACATGTTTGTGGCTCCAGGGAAACCGGGGCCCTATAAATTATTCAAGAGCATGCAAACACAGAAAGACAGGTTGTCGGTTACCAGACTTTTCTCTTTTATTTCTCCAGGAGACAGCGGAAGAAAAAAGGGCGAGGTAACCATGTCTGGTTTCCTCAATGCTGTTCCTCACGCCGGCCAATAGTCGTAGCCGGAGGTTGTTCATAACTGTCTGGACAGAGGAAGTTCAAACTTTCAAAAGAAGAGACGTTCATATTAGATATCCTTCGGCTGCAAACACCAGTTCTGCCGCATTTGACAAGTAAGGACTCTCAGTCTCTGTTTGTCCTGGTGGGGTGTTTGTTTCTTTCCTGTCTCCATCAATTCAGCATGTTGTGATTCAGCTTTTAGCTCACCCCCTCCAATGTCCTTCTCAGCGTTCTCCTCTCCTGAGACCCCGGTGAAGTAAATAACAGACAGTTGGTAATCGGTCGGAAAGGATCTGTAAGGTTGTGATACTGAGATTGGAAAAAGATGCTTAGAAGAGTCACAGCAGGAAAACTCATGAATTTAACTTACCAAAACCCAATTAACAATTTATTACAAAAATCTTTCATGCGATGACTTCAGTTAATCACTTGAATTCGGTTCAGGGTTTTTTTAAAGCAGCAGAACTGAGAGGAATTGGAACACTCCTCTACAACAGATGGTCGTAGTGAGGAGAGCGACAATGTGTAGCTGCCTTTTCTATACACAAAAGGGCAGGAAGTGGATTAGAGGGACGCACAAATTCCAATGCTGTGATCAGTAGACCCATTTAAAGGTGCTTCCTTTAGGTTGCACTGGACATTAGTCAGACCTTAAATGTGTTCAAAGGTACAGTCATGTCCTATCCCATCTGTATTATAGTAGCAATTATAAGGTTGATTAAAAATGAAATAGCAATATGTAAACAATGGCTCAATCAGAAAGTTGCAAAAACAAGTCAAGGGGCCTAAGATGGCACGGTGAGCACACTTCTTTTTCATTTCCTCTCCTCGCTGTGTTTGGGATGGAGCCAAGGCCGGGACAGACCCTTGCTGACTGTGCAAGTCACCATGAGTCATTTGGATGACACCTCCATCAGCAGAGCCGTGTCATTTGTAATCCAAGGTGGGTGGAACTTGGCCTGGAATAGTCTGGCTTCCTCCATAGATGGGGACACACTGTGTACAGCCATAGAGAATACAGGAAGGGTATTCACTTAGAGTAAGTACACTAATAATGTGGTTTATTTGCATGTACTATCTTTTGTTGTTACATGACTAAAGAACCCTCCTAATATATCTTTATTTTTCAATGCTAAACAAGTGTCTAGTTCACAACTTGAAATTCCAAACAAAATGAAATTCCATGAAAATTCTGCATACATTTCGTGGGCTGCAAAAGTTTGCTGCTAATTCCACCAGGTACAGTAAATAGCACTGGGTTTTGTGAATGATACTTTATCCTAATTTACATTGAAAGAAGGTATGTTTGCACAGAAAAGAATGGCTTGATTTAAATATTTCACCACACTTGTGCCTGCTTAAACTGGATTGCAGGTGCTTCATCTTTGTCAGTGTGTTGGTTGTGTATTCATATATATATATATAATGGCCTGGTTTAAAATACTGCTTTTTTATCCAATGCAGTATTTTAAATGGGCCATTATATGAAGTGTGAAATACCACTATACCACTATATACCACTTTACCCTTCTCTCAGACAGTGAGATACAAATATACCATGTGTATGTGTTATCTCTACCCAAAGGTATAGACTGTTCCATCTGACAGCACTGTGGTGGCAATTCACCTGAAACACTGTGCACAATAAAAGTAACTGTAAAAGATCAAATTTACTTTCACACATCAACCACTCAAAGCATCTAGACAGTATAAGCAGCACGACATCATACTTATAACATCCTGCGACCTTTACTTCAGCACATTAATAATAACCTTGCACAGAATGCAGGCAGTTACACCTAACTGGCTTTTCAAATACAACAGATGTTGAAAACGCTGGATGTTTATTAACAAATCAATTAAAAATACGAGGCAGGTTCAACATGAAATACAAAGCAGGTACATCTCCTCTCTAGCCATTCAACCAAAGATTAACACAAAAACAGGACCGTGAGATATGTTCAATCAGTACAAGTTGATGCGAGTCGTATTTCTGTCTGTTGTAGTTTATGCCACTTGGCAAGCTTTGGGTGTAGTTTTACACGTTTGGGAAGGAGAGTTATCACTCACCTGGCCCACAACCAAGGTGAGAACTGGGCGCGAGCAAAAGATCTCTGTAGAATAGAAGGCTAACATCTTGGAAAACAAGCGCATGCTTCTCGGCTAGCTGCCAGGTGAAATAACTGCTAAAATCGGTCAAGTTTGTCAATGTGCCTGAAGTGTGAGAGTTGGAAAATATGGTGTTAAAGGAGCTGAAGCAGAAAACTGAATGTTTCCTTAGTTTACATGATGGTTTCCAGAACCTTAAACTGTCTAACCCAAAACACAGGGATTATATATGTATTAAGCAAGATGAGGGCCAAAGTTAAGTGCTTAGAAGAGGGGAGAATGACAGAGTGGTATAAACAAAAGATTTCCTAGCATGTGCCGGCATGACCTGTGTTTCCTGTCCAGCACCGTGTCAAATAAGGAGATCTGCTCTCTGTTCATTTCTTGTGTCTACATCTGGACCATGTTGCAGGCTTTGTATAACCTGTGTTTTGAATTACCTTTATTTCTAATTCTTTTTGTTGTTTTTGTAGTGTATATTCATGTAATGTGAATATAACTAACAATTTATAAGTTGGCATTTTTGCCATGCGGGACACAGTGACAGATAGTGTTTCCTTGTGCATTACCTTCTCGTTTGGCCTTAACTTTTGCTTCAGTCTTTGACCAAAGAAATTCAGTGCATATTTGTCATGGCATTGTTTGCTGGTGCTATTTGTTACTGGCACTCAGGATGGCATTTTGTGTGGAATAAACAACAAACTGTGAGATGAATTGGCCACAAGGTCAAGCCCTCGCCCTTGCTCTCTGTGTCTGTGTGTAAAACACATGGTGCTGTTTCGTCCTCTTGCTTCTTCACCAGGACCTGCGATAAACACCATGTCTCAAGGCCATGGAGAAATAAATGAGCCTCCTTCCCTTTCCTGCTCTAGTCCTCTAGTGTTGTCACAGAAAGAAAGCAAATGTATGGGAGTCTGTGGAAGACTTGTGAAGTTCCTGTTCTTTTTAAAGCTATGTGTAAGGTATTTTTAGTCATAGTCTCTTTTTAACAGTATAGCAAGTTTCAGAAGTGTTTAATGTTTTTAACCCATCACATATGTTAATGTGTATATCGGCAGCATAAAAATAAAGTTGTATGGTTGTATAGTTATACAAGTAAATAGAGTATAGTTGAATTGAAAAACATTTACAGTACTTTTTAAGCATTTGGGACATTTGCTTTAATGACAGCAGGCACTCGAGCTGGAATGGGCTCTACAAGTCTGTTATCTGATGATTCATGCTTTCTCAGTGTGATTTGAGAACATTCCAAAGAGTCTCTTGTTTGTTTCAATGGAACACGGACAATCTGACCTTTTGTACAAATGAGTTAACATGGTCAATATCACAACTTTGATTTTAATTAGTCACCTACTAATAGTACAATTGTGCAATCCTAAATATTTCCTTTTGATAACGCTTTATTTTTAAATCGTTCATCATCGTAGTTTAAATGATATTTTGAATTCTAGATTTTTAACATGGCTTCCCCACCCTATATTGCTTGTAGTCTACAGAAATTACATTAACAAATAAATTAAATAGACCACTGCAAGATGAATTTATATATTTTATTTATATATTTGTAGTTGTCAGATCAGTCAGATCAACTTATTGTTGACATTTCTGTGTATTGCTAATCGCTGTTTGCTAACATTCTTCATAATTCCAGGCTGTCGTCCTCTTGCCACAGAAATGGAGAGGAGCCGTAAGGCTGAAAATCAGAGAACATAATTAGAATACATGTGGGAGGCATGTAAACTGCTCGCCATCAATTTTCTCTTCACTATTACAACCTCTTACTCTATATTACTCTATTTATATGCTGGTGCAGTTTCAGCATGGCCATTAACCTTTTTGTTTCACTCCATTTCATTTACAAATGATTCTTCTAGTAAGCAAAGCTGCAAATAAATTTTCTTTGAGTAACTGTGCATTGATAGTACACAATAAAAGTTCAATGTGAGTTTATCTTGGAAGCATTTAGTGACCCTGTTTGATGTTGTGGATGCGTATGCGATGAATGGACGTCAATGTTAATCCTTCACCTTTCGAACTGAACGGATATGTCATTTATCATCACAGATTAGAGTTGGTGGACTGACTGCCACCCACTGTCCATGTTGAGGAGGCTGCAGGCTGGGCACCATGTCAAGGTCACTTCCCTAAATTCTTCATGCATTTTCAGAAAACTCTCAGCCTTGCAGTGGTTTAAGAACTATTGTGTAGCTGCCATTCACATGTTGTGACAGGTGACAACCAAGCTTCCACATCCACAATGTCTATGTTAAGATAATAGTTAGCTGACAAATGAGAATGCTGTCGTTATAAGCTCCCCCTCATATAATTTCTGAAAAGTATGCTAATTTGTTTCTCAAAGGAGACTTTTTGAATGGTGAGGTGAGGTGCAGAGCAAAATTAAATGAGTTTTTCACTGATCTCCATTGTAGCCATTTAAATCTTTTTCGTTCCTCCATTATAACTATTTTTTTCATTAAAAATCGTTTCAAAGAAGTTACGACAGACATAAAATGGTATTTGACATCAAACGTGGCGCAATGTGTCGGTGTGCCTTTTTTTATTGACATGAATAAATTGGATCATTAGTCCGAACACAAATATTTTGTTTCACATCAGACAATGCTAAATATAGCACACATCCTATGGACTTTTTGGATATTTTTGGATTTATATTGGATTATATTTTCAATATTTGTTTTTTGAAGGATGTTAACTGCGAAGTGTCATTGAATGAACAAAAACTTTTTGAAGATTCAAAATGAAAAGGATAAGTAAATATTGACAGAATTATCAAATAGGCTGCATGAGCCACTGCTTGCTTTAAAGTCACTCATAACACACACACACACACTACAGACGGTTACCTCAAAGGATTGCTCACCATGGGAACCTGTGCTTTGCCCATGGCCACATCTTGCTGATGTAATTAAGTACAGGCAGATGTGGAGGTTCATCTTGAGATAAGCGACTAATTGAAACACTCCTATCAGGGCCCATTTTTTTACTCTGTCACTGTACAATATTTTCAGCGGCCTCTTATTGGCTTTTGCTATTAGAGTTGAGTGGTCTAAAGAGGTCAGTGGATGGTTTGTCTTGTTGGAGTGGTGCTTATCCACTCATTAGTGTTATTTGGTGGTTAACCTTGATTTGTTTCTTCTCCTGATTTCATGTTTAGCTGTAAGTAAAGGTTGATTAGATGGTTTTCTATAACCTTGATATAGCACGCATGCTATCCTCCCCTGAATGACTGTTAGCACTCCATAGATAGTAAAGGGCAATTATGCTAACGGCACTTGTGTGCTCCATTTTTTTCTCTGATATGTGGGGTATTCAGAGGGTTATTAGTACTGATTTATACTGTCACTTCAGCACAGTTCTGTGTAGATTTCTCGCCCATCTCACATAAATTCCACAGGGAACTGAAGGAGAGATCTCTTCAATAAAGCATTTGAATCACTGAAATTACCCCGATACATTAGACAGCAGAGAAATCTTCAATTAGATATTGCATAATACAGCGATTATCAGTTTAATGGGTCTAAATGGGTCTAAATCTTTGTATTTAAGAAATATTAGAATAAAAGCAGAATAAAAATGCATTATACTTTCTATTTCTATTCATCTTTAAGCTCTAGTAAAAGTCTAGCTTGTGCTAAAATTAATTAGACAATTACTAAGCTAAGAAAGGAAGATCATTAGCCTTGGTATTTCATAAAAAACGTTTTTCCGCCACCTGTTCTAAATGACATTGCCGAGGGATAATCAGGGTGTTTACTAATTGTGTGTGCTATGTAAACTGTTCTCTCATAGTGAAATTAGTCAGTGGAAACGGTAAACAAACAATATGTCCCTCAGCCCGGTAGCACCTCTGATAAGTACGGCTAATTCTGTCACTACCGTAATGGAGTTCTCTCCCACTCTTAAATGAGACACACATAAGGCAGGTCTGATTGACACCTGCTATAGGGGTGGGCCTGGATTGATGGGTTTTGTGGGCCGACCGAGTCACAGGGCAGATGCCCTTTATTTGTCCTTCAGAGGAGAGAAAAGGAGAAAATCAATGGGGCTTTTTATTGTTGCTTGGAATCCAGACATAGCACGAGTAGAAAGGAAGTGCTCAGTAGAACTGCTCGACATATTGAATAGAGGGAGAGGGGCAGGAAGTCCCAGCTCAGGTATCTGGAGAAGATCAATAGAGGAGAAAAACAAAGAGAGGCAAAGGAGCAGAAGTCTGACCTTAAATACACTTTTGTTCTTTTAGGGTTTTTGTGTGATGTGTAAAATGTTGATGGGTAAAAAAATCAATGTGACAAGTAATTCATTTGTATTTGATGTAGTTTAATGCAGTAATACTGCTTTACAAGGCAACAATTTAGAGGTTTCTTATTCCAAAATGTGAGAAACATTCATGGAAATGAAGGCTTTATTTAGTTTTCTGTCCGGGATTCTCTTATTTCAGTGATTCCCAAGCAGGAGCTTCTCCTTCTTTAAAATATTTATTTGTCTTCAGTAGAACACTTTTGCAGGGATGTAAGGGAGAGCAAATGACAGAATATTTTTTTCTGGGTGTAATATGACATATTTTAGATTATTTTAATAATATTAACTACATAATTAAACAATAATAAATTGAGCAATATGATTAAAGGGACAAACAAAAATTAAATGAAACTTGTCATTTAATTGTGTGTAGAAGTGTAGAAGATTGTTCTTTTTAAATGCTTTTATTCCTTTTAAGTTAATGCTTTAGCACTTTAACCTCCTGTTTGAGGAAAGAATCAAAACATGTAAGTTTTGTCAATAATAGTGGAACATATATACATATATAGACCAACACTACATAATTTTTCACTGTTTATCCCCAGAACTGTCAAACCTTGTGAAGCACAAGCACGGGTGGTTCATTAAAGGTGTGGGTGAGAGGAGAAGTGTTCATTGTTTATATTCTAAATGTGAATTATTGCAATTATGGAAATATTGGATATATTAATGATTTGGTGATGATGGAGAGCACTTTGTGTCTTTGTTGTTTCACTTACTAATACAAACATTACATTTCTTGAGAACAGTGGGTACTGTAATTACTGTGTCAAAGATAGACGGAAATGAAAGTGGTCCTCTATGTGAAACGTGTCTTTTTGCTTCCTTTTTTATTTATTTGGTGGAGAGTAGACCAGAAGTCATGGGGTGAGAGAGGTACGTTTTCTGAAAAAAACAGACCTTAAAAAATATTCCATGTAGGAGGTTACTTGATTAGAAAACAAAAACATAGAGGTGCGCTATGAGAACTGCAAAACATAAGCATTTATTACAGTACATTAAACGCTTCACATGAAAGAACAGTGTGGTATCCATTCAAGTGCATAACCTGCAGTTTCACACTGTTTTAGTGTGACGCTCTACATTTGAAACAACTCCATTAAAAGGGAAGAGAAAACAAAGGCATTTCATGCTTTTTATTTGCTGTTTGTTCTGTTTTAAGAATGATCATGCATGTGAAGGAGTTGAAATTAACTTGAATTGAATGCCCCAGAGCAAACTTCTTTGCCTGAGGTGGACTTGCTTGCCAAAGGCCTTGCTAGTTGAAAGTTTAGTAACGAAACAACTAAACTTTTCTCCCAGGAAAGTGTTTTATCTTCTTTTTATCTTTCTTTGTGAGTTAACACTTCTTTGTGAGGTAACACTTTTGTTTTAATATAATATGACAATGTGTCATATAAAGTTTATGCAACGTAAACAGTTTTCTGAACTCTGGTTCATCTGAAAATACACTTTCATTGAACCCCTGTATTCTCGATTAATACGGAGGCAGAATACTTACAGAATACTTGCAGAAGGCCTAACTTGCAGAAACAAAGCTCTATTAATGACATTTAAAAAAAAACATTTTTGTATGCTTCCAGTCATGATTGCTATACTATAACATTTCTCATAACTGCTTTTCTAGCGAGCATTTTTTCTAAATTAATTTTAATCTATAACCCATGTATTTCTTCCTTTGTTAACCGATTCATCAAAAAAACTCTACTTCCGAATCTTAGTGCAGGAAATGCTGTTTGTAGTAGCTATATGTTTTAGGAAGAGACAAACTGAGGAAATTGGTTTGTGTAGTCATGCATTTTTTAATTGCACTACCTTCTATAACTCATAAGGTGAGATTCAGTGCTTTTTTGTGCTTAAATCAATGTGAAATCACAAAATGTGACAAAATGCAGTCAGGTGAATAAATAAATCATTTTTGTCCTTCATGTTGTTAGTTTGTGCACCGTGCACACAGGCAGTAGTTTGAAAATGAACAATGCTTTCCAGAAGACAGGGTGTGTAGCATGGTAATGCCCACTAATAACATAAATTTTGCTCCATCAGCAGTCTCAGTTTATGCTCCTGTAAGCATTACACCAATCATGACCCTCAGATTATAATAACCACTATAAACATTTCTATTCTTAAAAAATATGACTCATTTTTTAAATTCAGTTAACCGGCTTAGCAGGATGTTGGCTTATTCATCAGATTTCAGGGACAGTTAATGCTGCCATGAAAAATGTAACTGGCAAAGAGCACGAACGAAATGAAAAAAAAAGTTAAAAATGAGAGAGGCAACATTTCTGTATTTTTGAGAATGAAACATGTTGTTTGAGCTGAGATCTGTTTTGTGGGCTGTTAAGCAACTATGCCCATTAACAAACCATTCCAAGCCACATCATGTACTGCATTCAGCAAAACCCAATTAATGTAGCCCAATTAATGTAGACCTTTTTCTGAATCTTTTGTCTAAGTTGCTTTGTCTTCCGGTATGAAGGAATTTGAGGCAATTCTTATCTATATGTATTACACAGAGGAGTTTAAAGTCAGCAGTCTGGAAAAGAAAAAAACATCTTTTTGTCCTCTTTTGTTTTAGAATTGTAGTCATGATGCTGTCAGCCTTCTGTTCCTCACTGTTGATTTTTCTTTTTCTTTGAATGTTTTGAGTGGGGTCATTGAACTGAGACATGAGGAGTTCTCCTTTTACATAACCTGTGTCTCACCTGCACACGCTTGTGTATTGTTGGTACAGGAACAGTTTATTTGTTTGTCTTTCTACAGTAACGTCATACTTAAGCAGATGCTAGCACATTTTAATACCACTTAATAGCATAAAATTACCGTTAACTTCTACTTAACTAACTTAATATCTTCTTAGGGTTAAATCTGAAACAAAAATGCTGAAACTGAGGTAATGCTAAAATGCAATAGGTTAACTGTTATGAAAAAGTCTCATGAGGGAATATGTAATTCTTGGGCTGGGAATAAAGTTTTATCTCACTGTGAGCAAAGTGGTCTGCCCAGCTAGCTCGTGATGAAACGCTATTTATAGAATTGAGACAACAGGAATAGGAAAAGGGACCAATTCAGCCTGCGTACCGTACAACAGAGATGATACTCAATCAACCAATAGTAAACACAAAGGTAGAGCAAGAGAAACAGTACAACTCAGGAATGGGAGATAAGAGAAGCTGTTGGCAATTAAATACTGACTTGTGTACTGAGCAGTATTCTGTATATTGCCTGCTATTTAAAAAAAATAATATGTGAAACTAATATGTGCATTTTGCAATACAGTACACGTTTATTTTACAATTTAAAACCAATTGTGTATAAACTTTTCCTGTCGTAAGTTTTTGCCTAAATATTTTAAAGGAAGACTAAACACAGATGGGCTTGTTACTAGTTAGTTCATCACATTGGAAAGTTACTGTATATGCATTGCATTGTGGGACAGAGTATAGTGCATTTTAGCAAATGTAATAGGCCATTCATGTATTCTATGCTTGCATACAGATAATGTGCACATACTACATTTTGTAGAAATTAGAGAGAAAACTAGAAAATCTTGAGAATCTTGAAAATCTCGCAAATCTAGAGAATCTAAATCTTGAGTTAGAATATGCTAAAGCTGGGGTATAGAGGGTAGAGATAGAAGTTATAGAAGAAAAGCATAAAATCCCGCTAAAGATGATTTAGAGAGTAAGAAATGTAGAGAACAGAAGACACAGATAAAGTTGGGATGAGAGAGAGCGACTTTGAGATAGTGAATGAAGAAGCAAGTGTGTTGTGTGTTTAAAGGAGAGTAACTGTGTGTGTTTGTGTGTGTGGGGTGAGGGGATTCGTTTGAAGTGGAAGGCCTTTTATCTGTCCTCTCCAGTGAAGCTGAGGAGTGTGGCCCCTATGCTCCTCACGGCCCCAGCAGAATAGAGGGATAGAGGAGAGTCAGAGACGTATGAAAGGATAATCATTTACTATGTAGGTCATTCCTGCTCTCTTCAGAGGAGCAGCCTGGAATAGCATTGGCTCAAGCTCACACCATGAGGTGTCCCATTTGGATGTTCCACGTTAAGACCACCATTCCCTCTCAAGAATCTGTCACCCTGAAGCGAAGAAAAGCGTCCTGGAAAGGGCTTTACTGTTCAGTAAGTGCTTAACGGCCATCAGAAATCTGTTCAGCTTTAAAAAGTTGGAAAACTATTTTAAAGGAAAGGATAAAGATCATATGTGGTCATTTTCGCAGCCTAGCGAGAATAGTATAGGGCTATGGGATAACAATATAAAAAAAAATAACATAAAGGAAAATGTTGTCACACCACAATCGAAACCTTTTTCTCTTTAAAAGTATACAATTATTTTTACGAAATACCTGATTTTATGAAGTGGACTTTTACCAACTAAAATGAAGAGGATCTTAGTTATTCTTGATTCGATATTGCTTTTACAGGTGAAGGTCATGTGACTCTATTTTTTTAGAATACAGCTGCCCGAATTTCTTCTAAACACATGAAGCATAAATCACAATCGTGTTAAATACGTTTGTGTTAAATGTGTATTAAACACAATTATGTTTGAAAAAATACTCCCAACATAAATATAAATGGTGCCATTATCTTAAGAAATTTCCTGTCATCTTGCATTATTGCTGTTGCATTGTGGTGCAAAGTTGCCATATGGTATTGTTTAAGTAAAGAAAAACTACACTAGAAAAAGCTGATATATGTGAAACATCTGTTTAGCTAATTAAAGATGCAGCACCAAACTTTACATACTGTGGAGGGTAATTGTCAAATTTCCTGTCTTTTAGAAAAATGACTGTGATGTTAAGGTTTACTGATTGTCAAATATGCAGCAGAAAATCATAAAATATTATGATACTTCATTCTTTATGCTCTGCCTCTTTTTATCATGTTGATAATTTGTTTTTCCTGGTCCCTTACCATCATTTTTCATCAAAATATCTGCCTGTGTCTATGCTATTATTCATCTTATTTCTCATTGTCCTCTCTCTAATTCCTACTTTTCATTTTTTCTTCAATCCCCACTGGAGCCTGATTTCTCTATCAGTTCTGAGAAATGAACTAGGTACTTAACTTGAATATTAGCACCCTTGATTCTAGGGCATTGAATATGACAGCCATTATGCAGAAAATATAATCATGTGCAATTAGATGGCGTCCAGAGATAATCACGCAGTCCTCTGAGCGCTTCCTCGTTGATGTGTTTAAGATATTCAGGGAGAGGTGGCTCGCGCCTCTGCCGAGGTTCTCCTTCTAATTAAAGGGAAATGCCCTCTGAGAATGAGCTGTCATGGCAACCGAGTGACAGCGAGACTGTGATGTTTGTATGAAGACGGGGTTCAGGATGAGATTGCTTCAGTGTGCTTGGTAAATTTTACTCTTTTCATTATAAAAGTAAAACTAGCACACCTTCTTTAAAGATTTAAGCAATATTTAGGATTTAAGAATTTAAAATATTAAATTTATTATCAAGTACTCTTATAATTGAGTTAACATTAAAAGATCTTTGTTGATAGGTAATATAGTTCTGGAGGCTGTTTACAGTTGCCAAGAAATCTAACAATGCATTTATATAGACTTAATGTTGTTTTACTCTCTCTTTCTCGCTCTCTCTCTCTCTCTCTCTCTCTCTTTCACTTTCTATGCTAAACTGAGAGACTAAATCTCAGGCTCCATGGTGGAGATGTAAATAAGATTTAGGTTTCTGGCTGTTATGAAGCACAGTGGATTTGATGTTCATGTGGTTTTATTTATAAAAACAGATTTGGGTCAGGAGGTGTTATTTTAAAGCTTTAAGACTCTTATCCAAAGTCTGCAGGCAATATTCAATAATTGTCGCTGTTGTTAAGTACACACAAAAATGAAAAAATATATAACCTGCCTGACCTTTGCATGGTCATATTTAGTTTCATTTGTGTGTTCATACACCCATAACTTCCTTAAAACTGTCTGTTTATTTCTCACCTGTTAATAGTCATCAGATAAAAAGCCTCTTTTTTTCTATATATTTTAGTGAGACACAATCCAGAAAGATTCTGGAAGATATTATGTACTTTATATCCTTAAATGACCTCTCACTTTCTCTTGTTCACTTTTAACCACAAAAGTTGACATTCATCAAAAAGTCAAACCAAAAAACCAATTACCAAAAAAAAAAATCCAATTACCGAATTTATGGGATTATGGGTCCAGTGTGTGGATTTTCAGAGCGATTCTGTCTGCATGGTATAAGATGAGGCACTCTGTGTATTTTTAGAGAATGTAGAATAAAGGAGACTACTGATTGGACTCGGACATTGAAAATTACAAGGATGAAGAAGCTAGTCTAGACAAAGTCTAATTCTGACCCAGTCCAAGAATAATTGAATAACTTTTCAATTTTCAGTCATAGTTTTAATAAATAAATACCCTCTCAAACATCATCGACTGGAGTTTCTTTATCACCATACACAGTATAATACACAGTATTTTATGGATGTGACTGTGCAATATGCTATTTCATTGTTTCCTCTTGTCTTGTAGTTTTATTGAAATATTGTCCCTCTTTGACAATTCAATTTGAGAGAGTCTTATCTGGCCCAGACGGAATGTTCTGGAGCCTGACTCACTCTTACAGCCTTCTATTGCAACAA
>JAZGTJ010010902.1:0-14832 GCA_036877575.1 Botia almorhae
ATTTATAAACAGGTTTAAGAGATCAAGAGAAATAGTTTGAAACTGCTGAAGGTTAAGAGTTTGTAAACAGAAACTACGCTCACAGACAGCGTCTCACCATTTAAGGTCTGTGTTTAAGTGTAAGACACTTAAGCACAGGTCTTCACCAACAGATATGCTTGCCAACAGACACTGTAGAAGACACAGAGCAGACTTCAGTGTGAAAAATCATTAGACAACCTGCACATTTGGAAATCTCACTGATGATTCAAACTGCTGTAAGGTTATCTAGACCGCTACTCTTTGGGCTTTTGAACCTAAATAGAAAAGTACTGCATATTGAAAAATGAGCAAAGTTTTGAGCTTGCAATAATCTCTGCATGGAACAATGATAAAGCTCTCATTTCGAATAATGCTAATGCACTGATTTCACAAACTTGGAACTTCAGCCCAGAAAAACATGAAAGATTATCCTGTTCTGCTCTCTTCTGGATGTTTCTGTAATGAAAACTGGAGACTGGATGACCGTATTGCTTATGTTAATTTCCGGAGGAAACAGTTGGGGTCATGGAAGGTTAGATGTTGGTGTTGCTATAGTTTTTAAAGGAAACTGAAAGTTCTCTCGTTTTAATTTTTTGATTTGAACCCACTAGAATTAACTCCAGCCAGCACTTATTATTTTGCAATGTAAGTGTAATCAACCAGTGCACTCATAGCATTTTTTGGTCACCAGCCTGCAAGAACTGTCATGGCTAGTTTGACTGACCCCTAGAGCGGCTAATGCAGGATGAAACACTGTTTACTCCGATTTGCTCATTGTTTACCTTCGTGGGAAGTTGTTGTCATGGTCAAATGATCTCATAATGTCGTGGGCGCACAAAGTTCGCAGTTCTCATAATTCTTTCTATTCATCAAAACAGCTTTACAAATCGACGTTTCTATGCAACACATACATTTCTAAAGAAATGTCTCTCTTCAGGTGGAAAGATTTATGTTTGCATATACAGAAAAATATTTGGTATTGTTGAGGCTGGCTTGATGTTGCACAACGAGCATTTATATGTATTCAATGGCGTACAGTGTAGATGGAAAGTATTGATTTAATACCTTGCAGAAGTGTTGTGACAGTAGCTGTGCCAGGCACTGAGAGATGACAATTTTATGCATCATCAAAGTAATGAAGGATCTGGAACCTTCCTTCAGGGAAAAGACGTTTGATTAGCCCATAATGCCACATTATCCTTTTGAAATGGGAGAAAATAAGTGAAACTTTTTTAAATGCTTGACAGGAAAGGAAATGAGTGCATTAGAAAGAGAGAAAGAGTCATAAACAATGTCCTGAGCATCATTTGGCGGACATTTTTGCTGCTTCAGAGGTCAATCCTTTAAGCAGACATTTAGCATTTAAATATTACACATACCTTGTTTCTCAAGCATAAAAGTATTAGTTTATTGAAGTATTGTATTAGCCAAGTTGTAAACTGAACCCCAGCATTGGTCCGTTTTTCAAAACATTCAACGTAAATGTCTTGTTGGGGAGCGCCTAATGGTGCCGCCCACTCAGATTTTTTAAACCTTGTGGTTTTAAGTTCAACTTTTCTTTGTAATATAACTTGTAAATTTATCTACTTTATAACTGAAATTTCAGTTTTCCTTGTGTTACTCCATTTTAAACGTGGTTGAGGTTGAGTCAAGGTTGACTTTTAGGTGCAAAGACCAGTTGTAAAAACTCTCATTGACTGGAGAAGCACAAATTCCAACATACCCAATATCCAATCACCATGCCACTTCTGGTCACCTGGGACAACATGGGATGAGTCTGAGCAGTAAATCTGAGATGCAGCTGGTTAATGAGCCCTGGCAATAAAAGCCCTGATTATATATTGTTATGAGACTGTGTGACCGCCTAGCACATGCCCACATAACCTTTGAGCCCCTTTTATAGAGAGGTCCATGTGTAAATCTGTTACTCTAATCAGCTATTTGCATTGTTTATGGTAAGTTGCTGACAGATGTAATCAATCGTTTAGCTTTTGGTTTAATAGAGACCAGTGAGTAGATGGAATGCTAATTCTGCTACCCTAGATCCCTGCTGTTTTAAAACTGAACTAAGATTTAAAGAATTTTCATCAGTATCTCTTTTCCTGTATTGTCTAGTTTCCATGATCCTTCTTCAATAATATGCAGTTTAAGTATGGTGCAAAAGGAAAGAATCATTTTGGATCACAGGTAAACCTATGAAATGGAGAACTACATAGACCCTGAAAAACAGCTCAGTGGAATTGATTGTCCCTCTCGTGGACTGCAAACCCACTTGTAAAAACATTAAACGACTTGAAGGACCACTGGTTTGAAAATTATATACAAAAACAAATTCAGGCGTAACTGCAGGTCGCTTTCTGGTATTTAATTCTGGACAGATCATATCTGTCTACCCAGTTGCACTTTTAATTTAAACACTCAAATTGAAACACTCCAGTCATATAGGTGACCTAGAAAATACTGTTTTATTGTACTTCATACAGTAAAAAAATGTTAAAACTTTGCCCCCAATAGAGCTATTTAAGGGTATTTCAACAGTATATACTGTACATCTAAACCACTATTATATCAGAAAAAAAATCACTTTAAAATATATGTGAAAAAGAATTAACAGCAGGAATACTGTAATGATTTCACAGAAAAATGTCAAAGCAGCCTTGATTTGTTACCTTTTTTGGTTCATCAGGTAAAGCTACTTATTTTTAAAATCTTTGCTCAATTGGGGAAGTGTTTCTTATTCAAAAAAATAAATGTTTCAGTTCCAAATTGAACTGTTATGACAACTCTTTCATATCAGGGAGTCAGAGGGAATCGGATTTCCCACATGCAACATTTCAAAATCAGTTTGAACAACAGTTGATTATAAAATGATCAACAAAAGTCTCCTAGATTCTAATGTATTCGTGGCTATGGGTAAAAAAGGTTCCCCTGTTGTTGTTGTAGATATGAAAAATGTGCAATCTGACCCCATTTCCTCCCATTTTTTTCCAGCTGTGTATGTTTCGTTTCTGTTCTTTTTTCCCCTCTTTCTTTCTTTTTTTGAGATTGCAACATCTGGTGAGGCTTTTCTCACAGTAATCTCTGGAGCTAACGGGTCTGTTCTGCATCATAATGGAACTCAGAGCTCTTTATACACAGTCCCTCCATTGCCTGCTGTTGATACATATATACAAACACAGCCCTGACAGGCATACCAGGAACACGTGGCTCTGGTTCCTGCGATGAGGTAATGCCTCCTGGCAAGGATGAAATGTGATCTGACCGTAGTGAATGTTGGACAGTCTGTTCAGTGTAAAACGTAGGTAAAAATAAGTGACGTAATACAATACAAAAAAAGATGGAAAAGTGATCAAGTATCTGTGTTTTTGCTGTGAAGGTGCTTTTAAATTTCTTTTAAAGTCTTTTTGAATTTTTGACATAAGTCAGATATTGCAATATACCTCAACATCAGCCCACATGGATAAAAGCTCCAATCTCTCATTTGGCCAGATGTTTATGCCAGATGCAGACAGACTATCGTTACGCTAACGCTGCGTCATATTTCACTTGGCCGTGGTGTCGTGCGAGGTGCTGCAGTGATTGCAAGTTTTTGGCACTGTGCCACGTTTAATTGGGGGAGTTAGTGTTTGGCAACAATCTGTTTTTATTGGCTTTGAGAAAGCTTGCTAATGTTGCTTTGGAGTTCTCAGACTATAGCTCGCATCTGGTGGACACCAATTCTCAGACACACATTGTGATCAATGCATGACCATATTTGGACTGAGTTATGACAAGTGGGGTCAGGGAGTAAATATTAGGATAGGGTTGTGATGTATGACACAAAAATCCCCACCCTGCATGAGCGAGGGAAAACAAGTAGAATGGAAGAGAGGGGATGAGAAAGAGATACTGTAAGAAGAGAAGGTAAGAGAGACAGGAAAGACTATGAAGGCAGATTGGGTCTTCAGAGAAGGTCTCTTTTGGACCAAAGGCCATTTCCTGCAGTTCTTTTGATTGGTCTGAGTTTTCCAGTTAAGTGGATATCCGAGCAATTAGCTGGCCCCTGTTAACACGTCAGGGTCTTTTTTAAAAAAAAACATTCCATTCAGAGACCAGAAACATTCTGTCTGACATTAATGCCTGTTTTTCTGTTGATTACATATTTCAAACCACTTGGCACTAAAAATGAGAAACTAAATACATGAAAGCTAAAACTTTTCTTTATGCCTGATGTTGTAGCCACTCCAAAAGTTGAAGCCCAAGACCTCCAAACATGGCCAGCAAAGTTACAAACAAATTCTCAAAACATCAGCAAATGAGATTCAACAGCAGGTATACTGTAGTGATCTGATAGTAGAGATGCCAAGAGAGCCATTGTTTGTTACCTTTGCTGGTTAATCAAGTGCAGGCTACTAAAAAATAGTGCTTGTGCCAAGTGAAAACAAATCTCTTGTCCAGGGGTGACAGGGGAAGTTCTTAAAGAAATATATAAGCTCAAAATATTTAAAATACTCCATTTAGAGTTAATATAAACATTCTGGTCGCCACATGCTTAAATGTAATTTAACGCTTACATATAATTTTAAACAAGATAACACATTTCAAAGCTCAATTATTTCTGAAAGCACTTCAAAACTTTGGTGTTGGCACTGTTTAGAGAAAAAACTACATACATGACAAAGATGATTTACACAAAGTATTTCAGCAGACTGTACCTGTCGGCACAGTTTATATAACAACCTCCTAAGTTTGTTAAAATATGGATTTGTCTGCAGTTTAAACAGAAGCTTGTGAAACCAGAGGTGTCCCCAAGTGCAATCCTGGCATGACTAGCTCTAAACTATTGGCTTGTCATATCTCACCTTGGTTTAGTTATGCAACATTTACCAAGAAGAAATCATAAAATGAGAACATCAAATGAGAACACCAATGGACCATCACAGAGAAACCACATTCAAGTCCCGCACTCATTCAACAGACGAGTCAAGTGCCAAGAGTGATCTTTACCTGAGAGCCGTTTCTCACGTGCGCTCTTCCAGAAAATATCCCAAGCTTTGTTGGTGGAATCTTTCACATGCTCACTAAAAGACCTCCTGAGTGGAATCTTCAGGGTATGTGCCATATCCACGTGCCTTCAAACCGTCAGCTGTTCATTCCATCTGTGCTGAGCGCAGTGAACCCACAAAGTCCAGCAGAGAATCCCAGAGAGAAGGAGCTTTCTTCTTACTAGTTTGACACTTAGCTTGCAGACACCCTCTAATGTGCTTGAGTGTGAGATTGTGCAAGAGAGAGGGAAAGTAGGATAGTGAGAGGGAAGGGGGAAGAAAACTTTTTTCTCCCAAGCTAGGGGTCAGAGGAGCTTGAAAAGGAAATAGCATCTACTTTGGGTTAAGCGTCACCACCCCTCCACAGCCCCCTTGCCTTCAAGACAGTCAGTTCTGCATCTGGACACCCACAAGTTATACATGCTTGTGCCTATCGTACACTAACATAAATATTAAGCTTGGATGTCTCTTTTGCTAAAGGGTGGGGAAACAAGCAAGGACTGTCCTTCTTTTTCTTCATATTTTCTTTTTGTCCTGTCCCTCTGGCTTACCCAAACTTCCTATTTCAAAGGAGAACTTCTTTGTTTTCTGTAATTTCATACTGTCAGCCTTTCTCTGCTAGAAACAGCTTTAACCAGTCTAAGCTAACGTTTGCTGGTCTTATCTGCTCTCCCTGCCAGGCCAAGCTGGCGTTTCGTGAATTTAGCTGGTTGACCAGCTCATTTTCAGACTGACGAGTTGATTAGTGCCCTCTAAAATATGCAATCAAACTAGTCTTACCAGGTTCAGAGACTAGCAAAAAGTCTTAAAAAGTCTTTTCAGCAGGGTTTGATGCTGTCAGTTTGCTGATTCCAAGCAAACAATTTGATTTGAAATAAACAAAACTGTCTGCTCTGTCTTGATTGCATATTGGCTTGTCAGAACGTCCTTGTTAACTCATGCTTATTGCATAATTTAAGTTCTCACTTTGCTTACAAAGAATGACATTGATAATAGCACTCAACAAGAGTTGAAAGACTCTGTATGAATGTTTTGTCACTGTGCAATTTGCAGTGTTGATCTGTGTATGTATTTGTGTTTCCTTTACTCAGTTTTATTTCCTGTTGGCAGAGCAAACAGCACATAAGCACAGAGCGGGGTGACCTGGGCAGATGCTCTTGCTTTAGAGAATGCTCTTGCTCTAGACCATGACTACACAACTCCCATGCAAAATGACCTATGCCAGGCATAATTAAATTATTTGTTAACATACTAAATACTTAGCATTAAACTTAAAAGCATGGTTTAAAAATGCAAGGCCTTGGCTAAAACCATTTCCTGTACCCTATCGATGGATTTTCCCCAACTTAGTGAGATGGGAGAATATTATTACGGTTAGTAGAAACTGTGTACAAAATACAGATATACATGTTGCAGATGCTTGTTAAACAGACATCTTGGCATTTGGAACCTTGTTCCTCATGACCAAATGTAAAGCATGAATGTTTCGAGGAAGAAATGACAGTTCAAAATTCATAGACCATTCACAAAGGGAACTTTCAGGTTTCACAAAGGATATTAAACTGTTGGACATTTCTGACAGAACATGTTATGATATTTCCATATATGCATTGAAATCTGGCAATATACAGTAAGTGTTGCCTTTGTGCACTGTTGATTGACACACAAAAATCCTCTGCTGAATATTTGGAATTATGGTCCTGTGGAATTCCCTTCATGCCTGTAAATTACTGTTACGGGCATCTGGTTCATATTAGCCAGTTTTTACAGTCTTCTTGCCCATTTTAAATCTGAATTGTGAAGAACGATAAAAAACACTTCTTTTTTCTTTATGTATGACGTTGAATTATGAGGGTGCCATGTGTTTGCATGTGCTATCTGTGTTGTGTTAGCATCTGATTCACTAAAGACATTATGCAAATCAGTTAATGACATAAACGTAACTATAACAATCTTTACCGCCATTTGGTCATCATGCTTGTGTTCCATGAACGCTGTTGTTAACTGAAAGCAAATAACACAGAGTCTGTAAATAAGATGCAATCTATAATGTGCCTATTTAACATACTGTAGTAGAGACATGCTTGTGCTAAAAAGAATGACAATTGCTGAATTTAAATACTTGTTCAGTTGCCTTATTTACATGCATTTTGTGGCTGGTTTAACCTAATTGTAGATAGTTAGTGATTACGATACAGGTTTCTGTGCGAAAATACCATGCACAGAAGGAACCCAGCTGTTGAATTTGCCCCTTGCTATAGTTGCATTACTTTAAGAAGAAACAGTATGCAAAAAAACTGAATTTACATACCTGCCTCAAAACAAAACAAATATAATTAGGAGTGCCCTGCCCCAACACATACCGTATGCACTATTCCATTAATTATTCAGAATCTTTTGCTGCTGCCTCTATGGTCTGATGAAGATTCATTCAAGCTTTAGGTGTCTAAGGTCTTCACATGCAAAACAGGCAGAAGACTGTACCTTGGAGGTTGGGGTAACAGTATTGTAATGGAAATCTATGAATCCGTAAAAAATGTTGCATATCAAACTTTGCATGCCATAACTTCAAAAAATCAATTAAACAATAATACATGCTAGTCCCATCAGCTCTAGTGCAACTGTGTTTCCCTATACACCAAAACCAGCTCTGAATTCCTGCAGTACTTACGCAAGGAGAAGAGTGGGGGGTATGATACAGTATGTGTGAATAATTGAAACAATACAGTATGTTGTCCGGGACTCAGGGACCATGGGGAATGCAGTGCTGAAAAGCAGCGATTTGATTGGTGGGTCAGGTGGGCCAACAGCGAATAGCGTAGCAACTACAACAAAGATCTTTCCCATTTGGGGAGCTTGTGCCTCAGAATGGTCATTCTTCATGTGTAAGAGGCACATGTGCCTTGCTAGTCATTGTACCGTCACGCCAACATGAGTATATCAACAAACCCAATTACAGTATGTCTTGTAGAGCTGCGTTCCCTAAAGACTTTGCCGTTTATCAGCATCCTCATCTGCATATCTTTTCCTGGCAAGCATTTATTTCTGTCTGCATATGTCTTAAAGTCTGCCCTTTTGCTCAGTAATGAAACATGATTCCTTCACACTTAGATCCCTTCAACACTATCATTCCAGACTGAGTGAAACCACAACAGAACTTTAGTGATCATTTTAAAAACAGCTCTTAAGAAATACTCTTCACTGTGTAGCAATTACAAACCTCAGCAGAACAGTGATAGTAAGCAAATTAAAGTTATGTGTTTCAGGATTAATTAAGGCTGCTGTTTTATATTATTTTTCCAATTCTTATATTACATCATTACAACAACAGGGTTTGATCGTTAGCTTTGTCACCAGCCGTAACATGCAGTAACTACATCAATATGCAGCTTAAAAGCATCTCTCTATTAACTTAAGAGGTTAGGAGACACAAACAGCACACATTTTGTATGACCCAATGCATTTCAACATCCATCCAAAGTGCGCAAATGAATCAAGAAAGCTCCAGATCAGTGACATGCAAGCTCAGTATTGTATTTCCCATAACAGACAGAAATGTTGTGTTAGGGAAAACCATGATGTTAAGTGCTTCTTTACAATCTGTGTTTGGTTTGTAACTCACTTCCCTTGAAGCTTGCGGCCTTGTGGGATGGCTGACTACAGTGGTTCAGAGGGCCCCTAGAGACCTCATGCCTTTGAAGAGGGTTGAGTAGCGAGACCGAGCTCAAACCATCCAGCAGTCCTCAAAGGGATCACTGACGTTAAAGAAGGACGCTATGAATGACACATGTTCTCTGAGGGGCTGGTGAGGAACAGGCTGTGGCCTGCTGCTCTGAGCCCCTGCTGTGACAGGAAGGAACACAGAGGAACTTCTGAAGATCAGAAAGCTAATTTAATTACATTTGGGTAATGTTTTAGATAATCTTCTGGGTTGATATGAGGGAGAAGAAAAACAGGGTGAGAAGAATTGTGTGAAAGACAGACAAATAGACAGACAGAAAGTAATTCTGCATACATCTGCTATCTGTCTTGGGTGATTCGCTTACAAAAGCACAAAGCTAAATATTGGTACATTTGGAGGGAGCCAAAAACACATGTAGCCATATGTTGAGGTGTCCCATCCAAAAGACATTATTGGATTATTGCTCTTTATATTGCTCTGTATACTCATGAGACTGCAATACAATTCTGCATTTGACTTATAGCACATACGAGCTATACATTTATGTGTGTTCTCTTGGAATTTAACTTATGACTTGTGCAATGCTTTGTCAATTGAGCTACAGAAAGAGCTATAGAGCTTTACAGTTAAAATTTAGTGTAGGTCAGAATTTGTTGTTACATTGTTTAAGCACATCAGCGATTATTTGAGACTGTTTGTTTTCTATCCAACAGAAAACAGAACGGCGAAAGACGAAGTACAAACATTCAGTTCCTTGTTTTGGGGGACAAATCATTCAAATAATCATTGCTGACAGGGCTATTTTTTAAAAACCTGATGATACAGTAAATTTCTTTGGTCTTGAGTAATCTCAGCTGCAGAAATGATGTTTCATTTTGTTCAGTTTGCAGTTATAGAGTGCAATTAAATTACGTCTGGACTTAACTGCCATTGCATGGAGAGCCATATAGATTATCACATGCATAATGGTCAAGAGGGGTTATTATTGAAAAAGTAGAAGACATTCAGTCAGAGTGGTCACAAAAATGTTATTAGGAATGTTATTTGATCTTCATTGGACTTTTTCAATCAATGCAACACTTTCACGCTACATTAAATGTCTTGGCATTTGGTCAACATTGCCGTTACTACACTATATAGACAACCTGTAGTTTTATTTGACCTAACAAACTAAACTCACAGTTTGCATTAAGGTGGAGTCCTAAATCTAAAGTCTTGGTAAATGTATCTCATGCCAGAGTGGAAATATTTGACTGACTTGCCATTATTTTTTAATACTGACTAACTTAATAGATCATTATCTACACTGAGACAATAAAATACTTAATGCATAATGAAACATGATATCCTGGGCACTGTTATACTGTATATCATTCCAGTTTGTGCAGCTTGTGAAAATAAGGATATAATTATTTTGTACCAGACATTTAAATGTGATTTGGTGATTTGTGTGTATTAAGCCAAAGACAACTGTGACAATCTGAAACTCTAGCTAATTAAGGTTTTCAAAATTTATTGAAAATTACTGTCAGGTGTGTTTAATTAGGGCTTGAGTAAAACTCTGTAGGACAGTGGTTTTCCACAGGTAGAACTGGACATCCCTGATCTATAGGTAAGCTTTTTCCTTTTTTTATTTAGAAAGCATTTTGCTTTCCTGGTGAGAAAAAAAAAATTTACAACACTGATTACATGACCGCACAGCAAAACATTAAGCACCTTAAACTCACCCATTGAAATAAAAACTGCTCTGTATTCAGTAAATGTCAACATAAAGTGGGGGGGACAAAATCAGCCGTGGCAACAGCGCCTCTGTATGCAAGAAAATTCATCAGGGGCTACTCTGAGAAGAAACTATATACTGTCAATCTTGCAGCAAATAGCAGACGATTCCCTGTCAATGCCTGACTCAACAGTGCACAGAGAAGGGATTTAATTGAGCGATTCTTGAGGACACAACCTGACGCCTCAGCCTGTGTTGATGCCCACGATACTTGTGTTAGATTGAAATCGATACTTAGAAAGTATCAGCTTTAGAGTTGGTGACAGTGTGAGTCAACCCGTGTGGTTGTTTCTCTTCCTCAGTCTTTGTTTTCTTCCCTGCTTGTTCTCATTTGACTAAGGACAGACTTTAAATACCATTGATAGGGAGACTGAAAGGTCCTGTGATTTTAGCAACAGGGACAGCTGCAAGAAGAGATTGTTCACCACACACGTCAACCCCTATTGTCTTGTAGTAACATGGCGTAGTCCTGGGAGAGTTTGTGCTTGCATCTCTGTTCTGCTTTTTCTCTCTGTGTTCCTCATTTTATCTGTTCTTGGATCCTCTTTGCAACCTATATTCATTTTTCATTCATTAGCTTCTCTCTTGCCTTCACTGTTGTCTTAATGTTGTTGTTTTTAAAAAAGGGGGTTAGAACATTCTGCCAATTGAAGTGGCTTATCAAATAGTAAATACCAATTTTAACAAAAGAGATTTGTATTTTTGTGTATACTGTAAATATTAAAGAAAACCTTTTATTAAAGGGGAAAATGTACTGTAATTTCTGTTCTACTAGCAGCACAAAACAGAATCACAATCTGTTTGTTTGATTATATTTTGAAGGTTTGCAACTTCACATCATCTAATCCTGTTTTCTATGATTTCACACTTTGTAGTGTCCCAATGAAACAAGTATAGAGAAAAGCAAGATGCAGGAGGTGAAAACATACTGACAAAAGATTCAGGCAGACACTGCAATACCCACAACAACACAATAATCCTTATATTCTTTTAAAGAAGGATGTGGGCTTGGTGGCCAATATTATGAGTTTTCACCATCCTCAAGGGAAGTTTGTTTCCTTACATCAAGGACAGAAAAGGTGGCAGGGCCTAACCTAACCCTAACCCTAATCTCTTTACATGCTTTCCAACTAGTGCAGAGCCAGCCGCACAACAACCTGAACTCTGTGAGGCATTAAACCGGGAGAAACTCTTCTGTGGATTTCTTCTCTTATCCTTAACTTTCATCCACTTTTCTCTCGCTCTGACCCTCATTTCTGAGTGATGATACTTCTGCTGCTGTTGCTATAACAAGCTGCTGATCGTTTGGCCCTGGTGAGGCTCTCAGTGGGGCTCTGACAGGTAACTCCCCTGGCTGTCTTTTGCCCAACCGGCTACCATTAATCCCTCTCCCCTGCTTGTAAAGCTCCTCATATGAAAGCTATTAGTACTTCTGATGAGGGGCCAAGGAGTGTACAGTGAGGGATCTCGCTTTTAATTACACACTGGCTCGTTCTCTTCCTCACATAGACACGGTCCTCTGGTCACCATTAGGTTGGCCAGCTTGCATCATTCACTATGTGGTACTGTATGGAACTTTCTTAAAGGAATATTCACCCAAACATTAAAATTCTGTTGTTCATGTTTCAAACCTGTTTGCTGTTATCTGATCACAGATTCAAAAGACATTTCAGGGTTCTGGTGTAGGTTGTCAGTGAATAATATTATTGAATAAAATATAAATTACTGTCCATCACATAAAACTTGGCTTCATAAGTCTGGGAATACAGCACATAATACAAATCTTCACAAAAAAAAATAACATTCAGATTTGCCATGAGAACAAGCACATCATAGCAGAATTATTTTTATATTTTTGCATTGATTGAAGTTAGGCTTATGGATAACAGTGCAGAGAGCGCAGTCTGCAGTGTCTCAGATATGTACAGGTAGCCGCAGAGATGTTGCAAACCCCTAAATAATTTACACATCTCAACAACACACAAATGTCCAGCCAAGCAACAATTTCAAAGCGCTGCTTTGTCAGTGCAGGCCAAAGGTCGTCAGGTCACACATTTCACGTTTTGCTCTTCCGTGATCACGCCTTCAAGCGCAGTTAACGAGCAGCAGCCACACGTGCCATGGTGACATCCCATGAGGGTCTCTGGGGTCAGCCTGTAGCAAGACAGTGGGGGTCTTTTGGATGACAATGCAGTCCTGCTTTGATTTTTCGCTGTAGTAATTTGCTGTCGTAAGCCCAAAAATAGCCTTGCAGAACTTTTTGTTCTAAGTAAACACCATGAATAGGCAGTTATTTAAAGCTATCTATTCATCACAAATGTATAATACTTGAAAATCTATGCACTTCTCTGAGGAACATAGAACTGAAATGGAAAAAAATTATGTAAGTTGTCATTTATAGATTTTTTTTTCTAATTCTGGATGAGAGCTGGGATATAAGCAGGTGCTATTATAGGTCTGCTTTTATATTTTAATACTATTTTCAAATTTACTTTTCTATTTAAATTACATTTAAATATGTACAGTTTAGTTTTGATTTTATATGCATAAGATGTTTAATTATAATATGCTTTTTTAATTTAAGTGGTTTAGTTAATTATAATATCAGAGTGATGAAATGAACTTAAAATAAAAGTTCTGCAAACAAGACTGGATGCACACCAGTATGCATACAGTACTGTCTATACTATATAGTATGCAAGATTACAATTATGCAATACATAATGACACACTATGCTATATGAGTGCTAGACTATTGCAACTGTGCTTTTGCTTACAGTTTCTGTCATAGCTTTTAATTTACAAAATTAATTTTTTTCTACATACACAAAAGTATGCACTTCTCCATTACATTCTCCATTACTACTTTTAGTCCCTAAATTAAATATGCAAATCAAATTAGGCCTCAGCCATTGGTTGGAGCTTTGCAAAGACAGCATCAATAAGCAGGGATAAGAAAAGGGATAATAAGAATTTCTTTTACACCAGGCCCATGCTAACACGTTATTAGATAAACGTATAGATATGAGAACATGGAATATAAAAGAAAAGATGAAGTAGCTAAAGTCTCCTTTAAATGAGAAGGAAAGGCCTTCATATGACAGCAGTTTAAAAGTCTCAGGCACGAATAAGGTGATTTCAAGGAACTTCATCAGACAGGAGGGACGGCTGTTGATGGCGACTGTTGTAAATCGATCTATTTATATGCTGTCCTCTATGAAAATAATTAGCAAGGTTGTTGCCGGTGGAGTCGTTTGGATGACCTTCTCTGTCTCAACCTGCCACAATGTGCCCCTCAAAAACCAACCGCAGCAGCACAAGCATTAATAACTGCACAGAGGACATACTGTTTGCACTAAAGAGTTGTCAGTTGAGAAAGAAGCCTGTCACATATACACATCCCTGTTTAATGTAAGCTGAGCGGTAATTTATTCTCAAAAATTTGCCCCAAAATGAAAAAAATCAAAGTCATTTACTTACCTTCATGTCATTCTGAAGCTTTAAATTTGACATAAAATGACAGTTTATAGTGAACACATTAGCCAAGCTCCAAAAATAACATTAAAACTACTGTAACAATAATCCATAAAATTTGAGTTCTATATTCCGTTTGATATATAAGTCTTCTGCAGCCATACAACAGTTTTGTTTAAGAACCAGATCAAAAGCAGTGTCCATGTTAGGAACATGTTGATGAGTAAATAATGATGGAATTTTTTTTGTGTGTGAACTATTCTTTGAAATTCAAGCTATAAGATAGTTTTCTGTATAAGATGTTGGATTGTGTGCTAATGACACCCCAGTTTGCCAAATTTCTAAAATACATTTAGCTCTTATTTTTCACCTCAATAACTTGTAAGCCTGTTCTCATCTATTGTATTCTCATCTATTTTAATTTTTTACTGTACCGAGTCATGACTTCTTTTACTCGCAGCACATTTCACTAATTCAGAATTAGGATGCAGCTGGTGACATCAATCATCATACTTTGTAGTGCCAAGTTTTTTACTTAAAATGCTGCTAATTACATGAAAAGTATAATCTATTGTAATAGAAAGATTTGTAAGATAACAAAGCTAGGATGGTGCAAAATATCCCCTCTAGAAACTTCTACATGACTAGCTTCTTGTGAAGGCCATACTTTTAAGAAGTTAACTTAACTTTACCTAAATAATTCAGGTACATTACATAATTGAAGGCCATTGCTCTGAATTCACTGTACATCTCTTAATTAAGGAGGAAAGTTTGCAAGGGCTGCTTGAATGTTCTGTTAGGTCCTCTGCAGTGGCATCTGCCAGTTTGACAAGCATCCTGCACTAATTACA
>JAZGTJ010010903.1:0-17534 GCA_036877575.1 Botia almorhae
GTCTTAAAGTATACCCCCCTCTTTTATTTAATTTAGACGCCAGGCGAAAATCGATCCTGCCATTCGATACGCAATCCGAATCAAGGCGAATTAAGCGGGCGGAAATTAACTCTGAAAATATTTTTGATGGAGTGGCTTGTAGTCTCTCGGCCAAATGGACTGCAAAGTGGAACAAATGACAGGGGCCTAGTGGTGGAGACAGCGGCGCTCCATCTTCCATTAGGGCGTAATGGGATAGGTCCAGCCCCCTAGCTCGACTCGGCTGCATTAATCAAAACAGCCTCTATATGAAGATTTATGGTTCTCCCGGCGTCGCCGCTTCACTTCAGCGCCGCTGAAGCCTGAGCCGGTGCTTGTGTGTGTATTTCTCTCTCTCTCGCTCGCTTTCTCTCTCACTTCGTTTATTTGTGTGTAGGTGTTAGAGCGACTTTCTCCCTCCTTATCGCGTGCTTTTTTGTGCATGCTAGTGTACTTAAGTGCGTTTCTCGCCTCCCGCACAGACGCGTCTGTGTCAGGGGACGGTCATCGTATCGTATCATCTTTGGGTGTGTATATTCCCCACCCTGCAAATTTTAAACCCAAACGCACATATATGGAATTAATGATCAAATTCAGAACTTAGATGCAGGCACTATTTATAGTGAATTATTGTCTTAATATAGAATCACTCTTATTGACTGTGTGTGGGAGAATGAGAAAGATTAGAGGTGAAATAGAAAGACTTTTGACCAATAGGGAAAAGCTTGAGTCCGGTACTTTTTAAATCACAGTTTGTTTTTCTTTTTGTTTTTTTCCCATCCTGCCCCTTTAGCTTTCAATAGTCCAATAAAGAGTCCCATCTCAATGTTTCATTGTGGTCCAATCTCTCTCTCATCTAGCTCTCTTGTTCTGAAACGTCTCTTTCTCATTCCACCTCTGCATTACCTCCTTTCAACCCAAACTCTCTTACTCCAGAGCCAAATACATGTGGAGACATCTCTATATCCCTCATCTAGCTCTCCTTTCCTCCTGCCCTGCCTCCTTTCCTTCTTTGCTTTCCTTTCCTGTGCACAGAGGGGAAGCTGGCTGCCAGTTTTAGTCTGCCGAAGGGTTTATTTAAATTAGAAACGCTTCAGTCTCCTTATCCCCTCTTCTCTCTTGTTCTCTTCCTCATGCTAGCACTCACACTCTCACCTGCTTTTTGGGGCTCCCATCTTCCCTCAGAGATCCCAGAAGCCCACCTAGTTTACGGGGACGATGTTTGTAGAGAACTTAAGAGATGAGGGGAAGAGAGGTTAGAACGATGGAGAAAGATAGAGTTCAGATCTGTCTGGAGGGACACGTTAGCCCTTTAGTCCCATCCCGCTCACATTTCTCACTGATCTAGCACCAGGTATGAGTTTGTCTGGTTGAAGTTTCACACTAACAACTATAAGTCTGCTATTTTTGCCTTCTATCCTTCTTGTTTGCCTTCTGTTTTACCATTTTCTTGCTCCTGTTTCTCACTATTATGTCAATGTCTGTTTTTCTGTTTCTCTTTGACTGACTGACTGACTGACTGTCTGGCTGTCAGTCACCCGTCTGTCAGTGAGGGAGACGGGACTCAGAGGTCAGTCAACCCTGATAATCATCACTGTAAACTGTAATGATCTCCTTGCCTCCACTGTCCCACATGGTCTTCATCTTTACATTCCTCTCCTCTTTTGTCTTCTTATAAACATGGAATGATTTCAGTGCATGTCAGACTTTTATTCTGGGGTCAGATGTGGGGATTATACTTTTTTAGAATGTCTTCTTAAATGTCTTTACTTTAACACAGTTTAAAAATACACTAACATCACTGGTACATTTCAAACTCAAAAATCCCAGCAAGACAATATTTGGTGAATACCTAGAAAAACACTAAATGTTTTAAGACCAAGAACTAGAAAGTTGGTTTTACACTGTTTTTCACTGTTTCGTTAACCGAGTTTATTATTGAGCAAGTTAAACGGCTAAAACTGTATTAACTTACAAACAAAAACGGTGCATCATTTGACGAAATTGATGAACATATCTACTAATAAGGCTTATCCAACTCAGGAGTCGTGTTGGACATGTTTTGATCCCATTATATGGCTGATGGGATTTTTTTCACGCCACTGAAAGTAACTAAAAGATTAACCTCATTCAAGTCATTATACAAATGAGCCAGAGGCCTCAGCTGGTTCTCTAGGCTTGTTCTATGCAAATCAGGAGATTCTGGGTTCTGTTTGTCACGTGAGACATGATATCATATTATTGTACCCAAACTAAGTGCTTATCATCCAACTCTGTTTTCATTTATAACTTAACCTTCAATGATTCTAAAATTAGGAAAAAACTAAGAGGCAAGCATTCGATGAAAATAAAAAACCTAAGAACTCTGTGTTTTCTAATTTCAATCTTGTTTTGAAGGGAAGATTGGGCCTAGTTGTCACATAAAAAGTGGTCTACTATATAAAGAAAATGTTTCTATGCAAATGTTTGAACTCAAGAGGACGAGAGTATCTTTTATAAATGTAAAGTTAAGGCAACTTGTCAAGCGTTTTAAACTTTTTAAACATTTACATTTCTTTACATTTAAAACTGGTTTTCCGCCATTGTTCTGTGTTTTTATAAATGTTTACTGTTTAAATTTAGTTACAAAGCCTACAATAAGCTTACTAATGGTATGTTCCATTGGTAAATCTTACCCCATGTAATGTGACAAACTGCCCCACTATTGTCACAAGAGGTCAACCTATTCAATTAGCTGTCTGCACATGTTTTTGCACTTGTGCACTTTATGTATATACTTTGTTTAATTTATGTAGCCCTTATGTCTGTGATGTTTAGTGTTTGTTTTATGTAGCACCTTATCTGGAGAACTTGTATATGGTTGAAATGACAATAAACTCCACTTGTAACTTGTAACTGTACGTATACAAAACACTGTATCTCCTTCTGGACAATAATGATGGGAAAATGTACTAGCTTTAATGTTTGTGTATGTTTAAAATTCACTTTCAAAAATAAACCTTCCCTGAGAAAAAGGTTTGACAACTAGCCTAGGACTCCATATAGAAACATTATTAGTAGTTCTTGACTAATTAAAACCTCGATGGCTTCATTTATTAGTCTGCAGTTCATTATTTGCCAGTGTAACATATGGTATTGGTCATTTAAAGACCCTTAATCCCAAAAGGATTAGCCTTTGCTAATCTTTACATAAGAGTTAATTGATAAAACAAGTCACAAATTCCACTTAAGTACACAACTTTAAAACCTAGAGCTGTCATTGATTTACCTGGGCATCCCAATCACTCAGAATGGACTTCTATAGTCATTAGAGCATTTGGGGAGGTTTGTAATTGTGATGCACATTGTAATTAAGAAGCATGAGACTACAGCCTTAATAACAGTTCACATTTAATGACACTGACAATACTACTGACCATGTAGTAATAGGGTAGCTCACACATTGGCTGTGCAAGTTTGCACATAATAACTTTTATCCTAAATGTCTGAAAAAATATACAATAAATAAACTAATAACACTGAACATGCAAATTGCAGTAGCTGGCTGTGTTCTGACTCTAATAAGAATGACATTAACATGCATGCATAACATAACTAGATGACACATTATAGTTCTTAACGTTGTTGATACTGTAAATCTTATTTTTTTATAATATTATTCTTAAATATTTCGGTTTCGGTTTTCTCCTCCACTGCAACAAAATCTTTTCTGCACTGGTTCCAATATTTTCTCATATGAAATTATAGCTGTTTGCATAAATAATTATATAATTTTCTTAAAGAATTATACGTTGTCTTGAGCTACTTGCTTTTGATTGATGTGTGTTTATGATTCGTTCCGCTTAGAAATTCCTACAACATTTCTTTCCTGATAATATATCAATTTATCAGGAGAGATTTTATGCTAATTTCCGTCCTCCCCCACAAAAGTAACCATCATTGTCCTATAGCATCTCGAACTAATTAACCAAGTGTTAATTAAAAATTCTGGAGAGTATGAACGCGAGGAATTGTTATGGAAACGTTGAAGTTAATCAAGCTTTCAAATTATTGATAACATCCCGAGAACAGTGATCGATCGGGAAGACATTAAGAGGCGAAATAAAACAGATATGTGTGTGTGTGTGTGTGTGTGTGTGTGCGCGCGCGCCTGAGAGAGAGGGGGAGAGAGAGAATGCGTGCGCTCCGTAGCAAGAGAGTTTGTGCGGATGTCGCTGTAT
Source organism: Botia almorhae (assembly GCA_036877575.1). Classification (NCBI taxonomy): domain Eukaryota; kingdom Metazoa; phylum Chordata; class Actinopteri; order Cypriniformes; family Botiidae; genus Botia; species Botia almorhae. The sequence goes on from JAZGTJ010010903.1 coordinate 4,239, forward strand.
GTATTATACTGTAACCTATATTTTTGACAGGTCTGACTCTGTCATTTATTTTATGTAACCTATTACCGGAAAAGTTTCTCACGGAGTGCTTACAATCACCTATATGTCTATGCAGTGAACATGCCTCTTTCCTGATACCCCCATCCCACTTTGTTGAGATAAATTCTAGCGCGACATGCATGGAAAAATCACCTTCAGTTTAGTCTTTGGAAATTAATATTTCCTCCTCCCTTGTACCTCTTTTTATCCGATCCAGAATATGCTGTGGTCGTGTTTCACCCCTTGTGTGTCTGCTAGTATGTCTATACATACAGCCCTGCTTCATCATTCGGTCAGATAGGAGCAATCCAGCCATAAAGTGGCGCTTTCGCCCATAAATAATATTCAACTCGGTCTATTGTTAAGTGAAAAGTTGACTGGTGTTTGATATTTTTTTCTTTTTTTTCCCTCTTCTTCTTCTTTTCCACGGCGACCTCGGGTTAGGACTCATACATCACGGGATGACAGCTATAGAAAGGCCCTAAATTAGCAACTAAATCGAATATTGATCAGCTATGTGCGGCCCTTCGCGTCGCGGTTCCTTGCCGTTTTTCCAGTGGAGGGAGTGAAGAGAGGTGTGCGGGAGGAGGGAGTGAGGAGGGGGCGGCAGTCTCTGCTTGTTGTGTTTCGTTGTGTTGTTTTGGTGTGTCGATGTAGCCTACCTGTGTGGTCTTTAAATCAGGACACCATTGTACCAACTGCACATCATCGTTACTCATACGCCATATTTTTATTCAATGTATGCAGAAATAATTACGGACACCCAGTATCTCAATTAAGAGCTGCTTAATTTGCCTGCAGTTATTAATGACAAAGTGACAGCAAGCGTAGCCACTTCTCAGCACCCCTTTTCTTTTAGAGTGTAAACTTTATATTACCCAATTATCTGTTCATTCATGCAGACAAATCCTCTCATCCGTTTATCCGTCCGTGCATACGTCGACATGGGTCTTCTTTTATCTTATGCGAACGATTCCCTAATATTACTGCGTTGAATAAGAAATTCCTGCCGACTGTCAGTGTTTGCAAATGATCTTTTTATCTTATTGATGTTCTCGGGGAGGGAGGCGCGCGCTTCTGGACAGCGTTTGATGAAACGATCAAGACATCTCTCGCGGGAAGGCGCTCCGTCCGAAGCACGGTCACCCAAACCCAAGGCCGTAGTGTAGGTGGTCAAGGTCAGGCAGGGTCACTCAGATGAGCCCACTCGTGCTCTTTTAACCAAAGGACCGGATCGTCAGGGTTTCAGAGTTCAGATCAAAGTATCGAGTGTTGGTATCATGGTAGAACAAGCAGCGCACGGAACCGCGAAGTAGTACTGGAGATTACAACGGGCTAATTGAAATGGATGCCCAGAAGCCGAGTGCTAAATGAAGCCTCAAATATTTCTGTTGTTCACTCGTGAGATGTGTCCGGGCCGTACGCTGCCTTGTATATCATCTCCCACATCAAAGATTGACCTTTGACATTACACACATTTATTTAAAAATCTGTCCAAATTTGTCAATAATTCGAATATACTGGCAAATGAGATCAAATAACTCAATGTGAGAGACTCTAACTGGCTTCTAGTGTGCCTGTTGTAACGCGATCATTTAAGTACCATGGACAGCGCATCGCGTACATTAAAGCATCTCAGTTTTCTTTGCTTTTAATTTTAAATGTATTTAATTTTTAGAAGAATTTAATTTTTCGTGTAATCTGGCAGATTAAGCAGGCTACCAAAGACTACATTTGTCGTATTTTAACACCAGAACAGCATTCATGTTTAGATGTGGTCATTGACATTTATATTTCTTGTAATGCTCTGACGACGTGTGTTACAACAGATTCTCAATTACACGCGTGTGACAATTGTTTGGGTGTTTCCATCAGAAGCGCGTGCCCTCGCCGCTCATCAGTCACATTCGTGGCAAACACTTTTAGAACTTTGCTTGAGGACAATTCCGGCAGCCATCTGTTTCTGGCACAGCTATGCGCACGGGGCAGGAAGCTGAATTCACAAATTTTGAGAGGAAAGGTGTTTGTCAGCCAGTAAGGTCGTTGCTGTGAATGTGAACCACTTTATTTATTTTCATTATCGCTCCTACATTCCTTGAGAGTGAACAGAAGGCAAGAAAAGACACGTTATTTTCCTGTTCCTCTTTTCTTTCCTGCCAAATTGCCTTGATCCTTCCTTTTACGATTCCGAGACTTAACGCCTTCTCTTTCTTTTTGCTAATCACGTTTTGAAACGACGTTCACCTTATTTTCATAGCGTTCTTTTGCACTATTTACTATGTCATTATCTAGACAGGAAGGTTTACTAGCCTTTGGCTAGTTTTGGCCAAATAACGTTTAGCTATATAACGCAAGCAATATTCAATGTTTATGTTTAAAAAGGCGAGTTTGAGAAAAGGGACATGGATGGATGGATAGCTAGCTAGATAAACAGATAGATAGAAAGATCTGATATATTAAGAATCTTGTATAATTTGTGTTTTCAAGGATATGTGGTCCAAGTTGTAATGAAGTGGAGTAAGTGTGAAAAGGATCTGGCGCACTCACAGACACTCTGCAGCAGAGTTTACCTCAAAACAAGAAATGAATCAGAGAGAATTGCTGCACTGTAAGTAAAGGAAACCAATACTCCATAGGGTGAAAGTAATACAAACAGAGTAAGATTATAAGGAAGAGTATGAAGTGACTGAGAATGAGAGAGAGAGAGAGAAGGAAGAGATGAATGAAAGGTAATTGCATTAGAAAGAAAGAAGGCCAGAAGGAAGGAAATGATTAGAGGAAAAGAGACTGATAGCCGATAGAGAGCGAGTGGGAGAGATGGACAGAGAGAGAAAGAGGGTGGAGTGGGGGGTGTTCATTTACTGTTGGCATTCAATACACACTGACACTCCCTCAGTGTCAATACAAAGTGCGTGCGTGCCTCCTTTAAGCACACTATCTAGGTAACTTGTCTCTATTATCTGTTGTAATTTTGTGTGAGCGAGTATTAATCTTGAAAACAGTTTCAAAAACACAAATAAAGCTTGCATATAATCTTTTTTATTAATAACTCAGGAAATACTGAGCAATTTAAAGCATTTGCCATGTACAATATTCCATATATATTTCCATATATAAAGCACTTTCTCGAACATTTTAAAAAAGCTTCTGATGAAACACCCAGGAAAGACCACTACCCTTTGACTGCACCTCTGACCCTCAATGCCCATTTTCTTCTCCTGCATCATCATCTCAGCTACATCCACCATTCAAATTTGAGGCAAGCCATTCAGCTGCGCAACTGTTTAGTATGAAATAACAGTAATTACACAAAATGCAGAATCTCCATTCTCTATGTCTCATTTTCTCGTCCTGTTCCTCTCTCCTTTTGTCATTGACCCTTGGACCCTGTCTCTGTCTCCATATTGACTGCTGGACCGCGAGTCACTTGAGCTTTCGGTCAATACTTACCTGGTTTAGACACCCTGAGAGCTGTGGTCATCAAGCAGACACCATGAAAGTGGGGAAATACAGACATATAGTGGATGAGAATGAAGACAGAGAGAGAGAGAGAAAGAGAGAGATGGGGAGGCATTTGCTATAAATTAGCACTGTTACTTTTTGTATACTGAAATAAAAATTTAGCTTCTAAAAAGGACAATTCATTCTTAGACTTGGCCTTGTGACTATTTATAGAGCTTTAAAATACTTATATAATTGTATACATGTATTTTGCCATAGGTAATTTATATATATATATATATATATATATATATATAAAACAATGAGTGTATATGTGTAATCTATAACAATGTGTCACTTCTATAGTACACAACTCTGTCTGTGCCTATTTTACAGTCCACTCCACCTTCTCCACGCTCTACCTCTCATTCTTTCACTCTCTTTTCCCTTTACTCTTTTCATTTCCTTTAATCTCTCTCTCCCTCCTCTTTCTGCCTCCCTGTCACTTTGATTTCCCTATCCACTGGCCTGTACTGTGTGTGTACGTCTGCGCCAGTCTGTAAGTGAGAGCCAAAGATAGACAGACTGTTAAAATATGTTTTTTACACATACGACCTGCTGCTGTCAGGTTCTGTACATCTGACACGAAAATGAATTTATGCGTAATTAATATGCATAAATTGCTGCTTGTTCTTAGTGAACCTTGCTTGTGACTGATTTGTTGAATCCTAATGATGTGCCACTGATTCTTATGTGTTTGTTGAATGTCACATTTATAAACAAGATTCCCCCTGCTCACAAGTCTTCATTTCCTCAATAATTCGCTGTATTACTCTTTAGTGGTTGCAATGCCCTCTGTGTTAGGTATGGCGGCTGGCCTGTTGGTTTGTTTTAACCCTGAATTTATATGTATGTAAGAATAGCTGAGAAGGAGCCATGCGTATCTACGCTGTGCTGTCTGTTAGCTCACTGAATGTGTGTATTTATATTAGAGTAGACAGTGTCTGCATGGGCCAAAGGAATCCTGGGAGTGAGAAGGGCAGAGCATCAGAGTGCGGGTGTTGGGGTGTGTGTATGTGTGTATGTGTGTGTGGATGGGGGGGCAAAGGGTCCCCCTCTTGTAGACAGTTTGACTGATGACATGCATTAAACAGTTAATCTGTCTGATTGAATGTTTGCTTCCTCCAAATTGAAACATTAAACAACAAGGCGAGAGGCGAGAGGCGAGAGGGAGGGAGAGGCGGGATATGGCTTCATCTACTTCCCAAATCATGCAAAGAACAGACTGGAATATATAATATTGTCCTGTGAGTGAGGGAGAGGTAGAGCAAAAGGAAGAGTGAGATTGGAAGGGACAGTGTGTGTGTGTGTGTTATGGGGAAGGATAGGGAATAACTGAAGGGGAAAGAGGGAAGACAGGAGCGAACAATGAGAATGAAGGACCAGGCGGTGAAAGGAAAGTGTGATGCTTGAGGAGATGAAGAGGACTATGAATTGATAAGAATAGTGTGTTGTTAAAAAAGAGGAGAAAAGAAAGAGAGAAAAAAAGTGAGATGGAGAGAAAGCTGGGAAGGCCTGACCTTTATCCTCTTGACATCTTTTTGGTTCGGTATTCTGAAAGTTCTTGCCCTCTTAGTTTCCTCAGAACATTTGAACCTGAGATGTGACTGCATTCTGACTGACATTTTTTATTTGGTAGGAAAACAACGTTGCATGCTATAGCATTATTGTTCCAATAGGTGCTGCCCACCAGTGTTTTCCATGCTACAGCAATTTTGTGTCATTCATGTATTTATACAGTCCTTCTCTCTCTGCCTTGCAGTCTTTTTCTAATCCTTATTTCCCCTCTGCCTTCCTCCTCTGATGTTTATTATGTTAATAATGCTTATGGTAATATTTTTAAATGATTGTTCATATATAGTATTGTTTAATGATAACCACAGCAAATGCTTGTACTGTATATTCAGTGCTTTAGGTGGACAAATGAAAAGTTAAAAGTGCAAGAGAATTCAGACACTAAAGACAAGACAGAATTCAGGTAAAATTTAGTTTTTTTTTACTCACACACCATAATGAAGAGTTCATATGTGACTTTTGTATATAGTGGAGAAATCGATTTTATGCATTTGCCCAAATAACAACCTGCTTTTTCCTTTTCCGCCATCAACTTATCTTTTTCTTGTATTGTAGCTGGATAATTGCAGAATGCCACGATTGACGACCAGATGAGCCTATGGATGCTCTCACATCAACGAACACGAAAAAGCAGAGCGATCACAACATAAATAGACAGATTGCAGGATGGATGAATTGATAGATCTTTTAGAGAAGGTCAAACTTCTGTGTGCACACTCTCAAACCATCGTGAAAAGAAGAGAAATTGATTGCAGCTCACAAAAGGGTTGAAATGACCAAGAAATTATTTTTCTGGGCAATGAACATTGTGAGTGAGCAAGAGAGGCAGAGAAAGGGGGAAAATGCCCAACCTCTTTGTATGAATGTCTCAAAAGTAACTACAGCCATCTTGAGGTGTTGCCAGTATTCTGGTCAAATGGTCACTATACCAGACCAGGGTGGTTTTGAGTTCGGTACTAAACTACTGTCTGTGGTTTTTGCCTTGGACGTAGCCTCCACGTCTTGCCAGAGGAGATGGTCATGATGTCATCATTTCACCTGTCAACAATTTGTCATGGTTGCCTTGGAGACACCTGGCACCCACAGAACCCTAGTGCCCCATGGCATAAGCTTTCGATTGTGGATATCATAGTTCCTCGACTGATGGATGCCTCCGATCCACACTATATTATCTTGCTGGGGTGACAAGACACACATCGAACACCCCCACGCTCTCACACTCCAAATAAAGAGATCCAGAAAGAATTAATGCTTCTTTAATCATATGACGTCTGTGTGCACCAAGCCGTTCAAACGACGCTCCACTAATGGACTGCTGATGAATAGACAAAGAGAACAGCCATCCACAGTAAACAAATAGGCCTCAAACACAAATGAAGATGTAAGTGAACCCACTCACTCACTGCTGGATATGTAGATTGGGGTTCAGATGATCACACCCACAGACAGAGATGAATATACAGGCTCGTGAGCGAATAAACACATTGAGCATTATTGTGAGCGCACAGCGAGGCCATTACCGCAATTCCGCGCGCTAATCATAATTAATCGTTAAACGTTAATTACACTCTGCAAATACATCCTCACTTGAAATGCCCGAGTATTAAAGTTGTTGGGGCTAGACAAGGCAATATTAATTTATTCTTACTTATTAATTTCCCTAATTAAAACAACAAGGCCTAGATATATAAGAATATTCTTTGTTTAATAAATGAGGGTTTTGAAAAGCAATACAGAGTCGAGCGTGACAGTGTACAAACAGTAAATCATCTTCTTGGGGGTTGATTCAACCCTGCATCATTTCTGAGGGGAACATATTAGGAAAATTGCACCCAAGTCTGTATAATTATGCACATCCTTTAAAAGACATAAATTCATTTAGATAAGTGCTTTTACTCCTAATAGAACTTGCTTATCACTTTCCACTAAAGCTTAATCATCTAACAGGATCAGGATGTATCGGGCCCACTGCATAGAGCTTTGGTGTGGGACTTTCTGAAACAAACAATGCCATTTTCAGTCAGTTTGCCACTTGGATGTTTCATAAGAAAAGTTGATTTCAAAAAGCTTCCATTTTAAAACTGCTGAGATTTTGAAGATATTTATAGGGTAACCTTAGTGACTGTTCCTTGTTTCCCACTCACTCTCGTTCTTCAACCATGCATTTTTATCAGTTACTTCATTCCTTTTTCTCTATTTCGAAAATGGTCCACCTGATCGCGCTAAGCGAGGGCGGGGTGCCGTAATAGCGCTAATGCCCAGTAATACGGGCCAGATATTATAATCTAAGCGCTGTCACAACGCGTTAGCTGCCGCAGACTGACGTGTCAATGCTGCTTGAACGCAGGTGATATGGCGGGGCAGGAAGCGCGGCCCGGTAATCGTCTAACACAGGCACGTTTATTTTGAGTCACTCTCTCTCTCACTCTCTCACTCTTATACACGCACACACGCACGCATTCTGTATAGGTTTTGAGTGCTCAAAGGCTAACGACCCGTGCGCGCTCCTGCGGTCACGGTGTGGTGCGCGCTTCGTTGGTGATTTATGCGTGTGTGTAATTGAGTGTTAATAAAAGGTTGTCCGTAGCGCGTGTAATTGTGTGTTCAAGACTTTCTGTGTGCGAGCGTGAATGTAATTGGGTGTTATCGATGTTGTGTGCGTTTATGTGGGTTAGAGGAACTTCGGATAGGAGACATACGTTTTCCGCAGGGTTTGGTCACGTCTCTTGCTCGTGTTCCATATATCTTAAGGCTGTATAAGTGCCCTTAACAGACCATAGACTGCGTACACTAGAGGGCATTATATGCGTAGCCTGAAGGCCTTATGTGTCTGCCTGTGTGAAAGTTTCTTTGCTAATTGTGTGCCAGCTGTTCCTAAAATCAGTCCAGATGAGGAAGTGGTTTGTTCCTTTGTGCCCAGACTTCATTGTTTAGGAAAAGTAAAGCCCCCAAATCTTTGCAGGTTGTGTTAATGACATACACTTATAAATAACAACTTCCCATCTGTCAAACAGTTAATCTGTTTGTATTCTCAGTTTGATATGCTGATCATAATATGCAGTTGGTAATGATTGCTCTTCTTGCAAATGATTGGCTCTGTGATTTTACCAAAGAATTTTACATCATCCAATCAGATCTCTGAAAATTAGTTGTGATAAATGTTTTGTTTATTAAGGCCTTGGATATTTGTGTCCATCCAGATTTCCTCAGTGGATAAATCTGTTAAAGACTAGTGCGTATAAGATAAGATAAAATACGCACACGTGTAAATTGCAAAAGAGCGTACAGGTACAGGAGAGTTACGTGTATGTGCGTGTGTTTGTGTGTGTTAAAGAGTGTGTATGGTTTGGGGCCTGTTTAATTGATGTGGGCTGAGCATCGATCCCCCCCGCCTAGCCTAATGAAGGCCTGATTGGTTTGTGAGGGCTGGCTGGTTCTGCTCAGCTGCCTGGGCGGCCCGTACTAATCCACAGCACAGCGCATTAACACACACTCAATCCACCATCACTCTTTTTAGCTCCCTCCCCATCTTCTTTTCTTAAATTCCCTTTTCTTCTCTTTCTCTTTTCCTCCCTTTCTCGGCTGTTTTTTACTTTAAAGGTGCATCTAAAATGTTTGTACGTAAATATATGAGCAGTATATGTTAACAAATACGTTTAAAGTAATGCACACTCACATGAAGTAAAAACTTCACATCAGTTGCTAAAAAGTGCCGTTTTGTCAAAACTTTAACACAGTGTGATAACTGCCAGAAATGACTTCTCTCTCTTATGTCTTCAACTACTGATAATAATACCTGATATATCACACAGATGTTCAAATATGTATAAACACTGTAATTCACAAAAAAGAGGCCCCACAGAGGCAATGTGTTTTTTCTTTCCTATTTTGTTTTACTGTATGTTGTGACCTTTATAGGATTGTAGTTGTCAGAGACCACAGGACATGTTTCTTTAAGAACCAGAATCAGAATTCACTTTTGGATGTGTAAGTATGTCTTCTTCTATCTTAAGATGTCTATTTTTTCACTTATAACTTTACATGTAAAGCGTAAATATGTAGGTTATTGAGAATTCACCCCCTTGTGTTTTGCTTCACTGTGTTTCTTTGTGTTGCTTTAAGTAATATTACTGTGAAATATAGTAACTGTAGTTATGCTATACCATCCTGTAATCTTTTACAGCAGCTGTGTAAACTGTAGCAGCTATGATTTAGGACTGTATTATCTTATTTGTACCATGTTGCACTATTTATTTATGGGAAGTTAGGTTCCTCCTCACTGTTGATATCATAATTTGTTATCACACATAATGCTTTTTGTCAGGTAAACATCTGTTCTCATAAATCTCATAGTGGATTCACACTGTTAAAGAAGCTGACAGCCCAGTAACAACAGATAGTGGCAGATCTTGGGATTGGTAGCTGTGATATGGTTTCCACATCAGAGCGACTTACAGAATTTGTCAAAGCAATCTCCCTGGTGCTTTCCTCTCCAGACCTGTCTCAGTTTTGCCACTTCACTGGTCAGTAAATTTTGATTCTCCAGCTTTTCAATGAGTTTTTGCTTTTATCCAGTTCTCGATTTGTATGAGTTCTATTCATTTTTGACACTGGCTTTCATCAACTGTCACTTGTTGATACTGGAGCACGTATTTGACCTTTCATACTGTTAGCGGCTCTTAATTTGTCACCATGGTCACTCAGCTGACATGGGGTGTGTTAAGGAAAGCTAAGCAAACCAGCAAATAGAATATATTGTATGGCGACGTGCCCTTTTAATGAATGGATTTGGCTTTTCAAGTAATTCCACTGGATAACACTTTTAAGTAATTTGTGATTCTGGCTTTTATTCTGGATTCTGGTTTAGAACAAACCCCTTTTTTGTTCCAAAATGACAGTGCCCATGTGGACAAGGTAAAGAAATGGTTTCTGTTGGTAAGTCTGTTGTAGAACACGACTAGCCTATGAAAAGCTCAGACCTGAACTGTTATTTAACACCTTTGGAATGAAGTGGAACAACGGCCCTATTTGCTCCCATTTAGACATAAGAGCATCAGTAAGGTCGGGCATTGGTGTTGGGTGACGGGGGTCTGACTCACAGTCAGCTTTCCAATTCATGCGATGAGTGTTTGATGGGGTTCATGTCTAAACTCTTGTCTCATGTCTGGCCAGTCGAGTTCTACACCAGACATGGTACATCATTTTTTGTATGAACCTCACTTTGTGCACAGGGGCATCAGGCACCAAGTTCTCATGAACATCTTTTTGTACGCTGAGTTGTGAAATAGTAGATTCTCACAAATAACTGAACTAGCCAAACCTGTTAATTTGGCTTCGTGGTGTATTTATGAGATGTAAACCGTTTTTGGCTTGACAGGAACACTCAATTCCTGTTTGTCATCTCTCAACATGCATTGTGTTTGCGCTAAATGTTGCACTAGTTAGTTACTTTATTGACTTTTCTAACATTTATCAGTTTGATTGTTTTCCTGTTTAGGCAAGAAAAGCAATTAAGATTTTTATTTATACTGCCAAGAGGCAAGGTGCCGTTCACTCCATAATGCATTCAATAAAATAAGAGGAGGGAGTGAAATAAATGCAAACTACAATAAAAACATACAAACGCATTATACGCAGGACATGCGACAGAGAGCCGCTGCTATTTATAGGGCAGAATGTTGGGGAGCTCTGGGGAGAATAACGCGTAAAGATCCAGGCTGATTACATTTTGTAGTATTAATCATATTGTGAAAATATGTAATCTTTCTCACAAATGTAGTTCTGCAGGAAATGTTCTTACTGTATGACAGTGATTTTAGAGCTCGTGTTTATCCTGCGCAAGTGATTCTGTTGGACCTAATGAAACAAAACCTTTTAAAGTAAAGATAAAGATATATGCAGCAATCTGAAAGGACAGACGTTCTACTGAATTGATGCCTTATTATGCTTTTGTGCATTAAAAAAGAAACTATTCGTCCTTTTTGTGAAAATAGACCAACAAGGAATGTGTGTGCAGAACTGAGATTTCAGCAGAATTAAAAAAAGCATTCTTTTATGTAGGCCCAGTGTGCATTGCATGTTTGTTAATTTAATAGATTGTCTTATTTCATTATATTTAATAAGTTACTACATTTGTTTCACACATTTTGCAATATTTAAACATTTTGCAACATTCCACAGATATTCCACATTTAACAGTGCTGAAAATGTAAACACAAATCCAGGCTATATTGCAAGAACACATTGTGTTCCTGTAGCTCAGTTGGTGGAGCATTGCATTAACAACACAAAGGTTGTGGGTTCGATTTCCAGGGAGCACATGAACTAATAAAATGTATAACTTGAATGTACTGTAAGTCGCTTTGGATAAAAGCCTCTGCCAAATGCATAAATGTAAATGAGCTGCATGTATATGTCACATATAGAGCATTTGTGGGAAGCATTAAAACTAAACTATTCAATATTTTAAATTATACTGTTTAAATAATTCAATGACATATTTGTATTATTAAATAGCTTTTTTATAAGTAATGTTCTCGTTCTCATGTAAATGTAAATGCTAAAGCATGAGTTTTATGTTTGTTTTTCCACAATTTGAAATTTTCTCACATCATGTGTTACTATTACGTGTTATTAAGTGTAGCATTGTTGTCGGGATCGTGTCAGGCACGCATTAATTGAATCTCCAGCTTAAACTGATAATAGACAGGCAGCTGACTGTGGGTGCTAGCAGTTGTGGAAGTATACGTGTGCGTAACAGTGACTGAGTGACAGTTTACTAGACGGACATGCCACCCGCATATCGTCTCTGCCTTGTATCTGTGTCCATGTGGCATATCAGCCAAACCGTGCAATAGCCGCTTTGTTATCTATCACTCTCTGTCAGTCAGTAGACTTACAGAAACACTCTAATGCTGAACCTGGATCTGCTTGGTCATTTGGGTTGCAATATTTAAGATTAGGAATTATCCATGATGTCAGCTTCAAGGTCATCATCACATATCTAAAACTCCACTGTAATGCTACGCACTTGTTTAAAAGGCCTGAGAGACTTTTGTTGACCTTACAGGGAAAGATCAATCAAAAATTGAAATTGTTTTTGGATGTGAGTCGTCAGTCTTTCAATACTAGTTTTTACATTTTGGCAAGAACAAAAACTAATAAAAAGCTAATAACAAAAAGCTAATAATCACTGCAGAATCATAGACTTCTGTCAGTACTATCCACTGGCACAGCTGATTATTTGTTGGTTTTGAGTTTACCCTCAGCTGCAGCATCATCAGTTTTTAGTCCCCCAGCAACAGTTCTGTTTTAGTCTTGTTCTCGTTAACTTCTTTAAACTCATTGACAACTTGTGTCTGCCCATGATTAAACGTCTTTAAGTAAATACTGTCAGAATTTACACAGAAAGCACATACAGAATATTTTAATAAATTTAGACTAATTCTAAAAAAGACAAAAGGTGCCAAAAAATGCAAACAATTTTGATTTTTAAAAGAATCTTTCAGAAAAGGTTGTTTAAGAACCTGTTGTGCAGTCAGAAGAGTCCACAGATGTCTCAGGTTCTTAAAACCACACTCCCTGACAAAGAGCCATTTAAGTGCGTTTATTTTTAAAAGTGTAAAGCTAGATCAGGTCTGGCCCTACATCACCTTAGTGTATTTATCATATCAATATACCTTGGGATAGTGTTTTAAAAGCCGCCCTGTGGTTTTGCTTAAACAACAAGGAGCCACTGATCAGAGGTCTGTGTCATCAAAGCTGTCAATCATTCAGCAATCAGGTTTGTCATTTTAGTCAGTACTGGTCGCCACAAACCTCTTTGTACACACACAGACAGATATGCGCTCACACACGCACGGTGCTAAGTGGTGTGTGTTTACAGCTTGTTCATTTCCACTCTGCAACTGTTGGCTAAGGGAGTAGGGGCAAGAGAGGGAGAGAAAAAGAGGGTGATCGGAAGAGAGAGGGAGGGCTGGCGGGCAGTGTTTTTGTCCTGAAGAGAAATAGCCCTCTAGCTTGTAATTGGAGGCAGAGAAAGAGAGAAAGAAGAGGGAGGGAGCGACAGCAGAAATTGCTTGGCTGGGGCTGTGTGGGATGATAGTGTTTTTGACAGGTAAATAAGGCTGTGATTGTCGACAGTTACACTGCACCTTTCTGACCCCACACACACTGGCCTCC
>JAZGTJ010010904.1:0-17534 GCA_036877575.1 Botia almorhae
CACTGTTTACTGCCAAGCTGTGTCGTCATTAGCCTGTTATTCTTAAACGAGCTGACAGAAGTTCAGTTACATTTATTTAGCAGGATTATTATCAGGTTGACGTCAGAGAGAGAAGTTCCAGTTAATTCAAATTGACATTCTTAGTATATATAATGGGGAGAAAGTTGTAGTCAGCATAATTTCTATAGCAGACAAAGGTTATGACAGTGGAATTCCAATTAAGTTCAAACTAATGCTAAGCATAGTGTGGGCCAACATCCCCCATCATTTGAACTGAGTGCTTCTTGGCAGTTCACTCAAACTTTAAACTTGAGTAAAAGGTCTGTTTTTACTGGGTTTGTATATAGGGCAGCCAGAGTAAAACCGCAGATCTAAGCAAAACGGGATGAATAATTTGCGAATGTGTGTCACATGGCATCTCATTTTTCCTTAAGGTGAGGCCTGGAGCTCTGACCTATTAAACTGATAAAGATACCATCATCTCATTCAACGTTTATTTGCCTTTTCTGCAATTAAACAAGTTATTTGCTCTGTCTCTCCATATTGGCACTATGTTGGGGGGCTTTTAGGCTTTGTCATTTGCAGCTGTCTTTTTTGATTATTCAACGGTATACCGTTAAATTGCCATTTATTCGATCCTGTTTCTTGAGTATCTTCGTTTTGTTTTTCAATAATTAGATTTTCTTTCGTATGTGTTGGAGGCAGATGGTCTCACCAGAGTTCATGCTGAGACAAAATATCATGTTGGCACTGAGAACTCTCGACTCTCGGATCAAACCGTGTTATGAAGGTTACGTTTAGACCATAAAAAATGCACTCAAGCAAAACAAATCCTCCCATTTCATTTCTCGTCTTATGAAAACAATTACTGAATTCATTGAAGTTACTTTAGTGTTCTTAGTTGTAATTCCATGTGGATGTTGCTTTTTAAACCATTTTCGTCCTACAGGAATTTTTTAAGGATTCCAGACATTCTCCACATACTTTATCCTCCAACCAATCAGAACGCACAGTATGGTAGCAGATTTACTCTCTGATGATGTCATCAATCGCTAGAATTTGAGCCCTTAACATAATACTGGCTATTTTCAAAACTGATTTGACAGATGATTTGCTTTGGGTTAGGACAACAGGAAAGGCGAATGTGCAAAATAGTAGGTTGAGTGTGTGTGTGTTTCCAGAGAACCCTGTGCTTGCTCATCAATATAACCACCACTCCATGTCTATTACAGGTCAATAGGGGAAGTGCAAATGTACTCTCAAAGTACTCTGTCTTAAAGGGAAAGGATGCCCAGAACTTAGAAGTTGTAGCATTTTGTGAAGACATTTCAAAGTAAGTTATAGTTTTGTTGTTTGTATAAGTTGTGTGTTTGTGTTTATAACATGTTTTTGACTTTTAAATAGATCAGCAAAAGTCAGCAAAAATGCAGATGTTTTATATACATTTGGTCCAGCAGCTGTGTTGTGTAGGCTGTGTAGAAACAGGATACCTGAATCAGCTCTTAAATGTGCAGTTATATAGGGGAGCAAAGCTGATTTGGACCTGGCGGACCAGTTTGGCTCAACCTCAGTTTTGTTATTAACAAGCTGTCCAACAAAGCTAAAATTAGTTATGTCAGGAATTACATGAAATATCATGCAGGGGGTCGCCCATGTAACAGCTAATGCCACGGTTCCTTATGTAAATACCTAAAGAAAACATGTACAAGAAATTCTAAGGATCTTTCAAGGTTTTCAGGTGCACCATGCTTTACCATGTTAGGTTTGATATCTCTGCATCGATACACACTTTGACTTTATTATTTGCAGGCTGAAGTCAAAGTTCCCTCATGATGACCTCTCTACCAATCCTGGCTATGTTCTTAGCCCTGTGATCACTCAGAGAGATGCAGGAGGGGACAATGGAGGCAGTGTGAAAGTGTCCATTGAGATTTCCGATTCTCAACAGCCTGTAACTTTCACTTGCGATGGTAAGTTTCTGTGACTAGTTGGCTATTACAAATCTTTGGCAGAACAGAACTTGCGTAAACTGCTGGCATATTAATTATAGATTTATTACTAAGAAAATATGGGAAATGTTCCGTCCTGTGTTTGCTTTGTGAAATTTTACGACCCAGAACAAACTTTTCAGTGAGAACTATAAATCTAAAACCCAGAATCATTGTGTGTTTAGTGTGACCTCTGATCTCTGATTCTGAGTCAGGTACCAATAATTTTTGAGTAGTAACCTTCTCTGAAAATCTACTATGAAGGAAGCACACAAATGAGGAAGTCATGACACTAAGCCAGAGCATATTTTGGCCACTGTGATGCATTCTCACTTATGTAACTGTCTGCTCCACAGATTGATACTCTGGTCACAGTTCTGTTGTTTTTATTTGTCAGCCTGAAATGTCACTTGCATGCTTTCGACTGGGTAACCTGCCTGTGGTACAGCATGGAAAAGGGCCTTTTATTGAGTTGCCTGTGAAGCGACTGTGTTCTGAAGACTGCAGGGCTTCTCTGGCCACCTCATTCCTGGCAGGAAATCAAGACTAGCCTTTTGTGTTGAAGAATGTTTTTGTGTTGTTGCTGCCTAAGCCCCATAGCTCTTTTTGTCCTGGATAAGTCCAGCATAGACTGCAGTCTCAAAGGGAAAAGGGGGCTCCGTGTCTGTCGGGCCCTGAAGTTGCCTCGCAGACAGTCAGTATGTTTGAGGAATAGCTTGCTTGTGACTGACTGGATGGTTGCACTGTTCTGTGTAGCTTCTCTTCAAGTTCACGCTGTTCTTGCTTATTTTCCCTCTAAAACTGCTGACCCAGTTCCCAAGCAAGGAAAGGGCAAAAAACCAGGTTGAATTTTATCACCCCCTTGTCTTAATATGGCACAAGTCTATATTCCACATTGATTGTTTTTTATCCGTACAGAGCAGCACCACACATCTTATGCTGTACACGCCAGACCTGTACATTCCAACACTCTTGGAAACTTCAGAAAACAAAAAGAGAGGATTTAAGTGTTTGTTTAGGTGGAGAGAAATGCTTAGCTGTGTAAAGTTAGAAATTCCAGACATGAAAGCAAATGAAGCTGAGAAGGCGATTAGGGTTTTGAACATATGGTGAATGATGGCTTTGCCAGGATAAACTCAGAAACTTAAATGGTCTCAGTTTTTTGATCCCATGATCAGACCTACAGCCTTCCTTTCAAATGTAGGTGTAAAACTGTTAAAAAATGAGGCTTTTGGCAATTTAAGCAGTATACTAGTATACTAGACTAATATCCTTGTTTTTGGATTGGTGCTGTTGGTGAATGGTTTCCATGCTGGTTCTGTCAGATGCTCTGTATCTCAGGAGCTCTTGCCTGCAAAGATATCCTATCTGATTAAATGTCAGGATGTTTGCACGCACAGTTCAGGTACAGTCTGTTTAAGTGTGACCACCAGACCATGTAAGCTTGACAAACAGCACAAACATCAGGCCAGGCTACTCTGATTAATTGTAATTCAGCTCTAGGCTTGGAGCTTGAGGAGAAGATCATTCCAAGAAGGGGTGTGGGGCCTGTTATTCCACAGCATGGGGTGACGACAAACAATATGGTGTCAGGTTTTATTTTTGCGAAGCATGTGGAGCATCTCATGCCAAATACATTTTTGCCATGTTTTTTACCACCTAAATGAACCTAGATAGAAAGAAATGCGCTTGTGAATTGAGAAGTACCCAGAGTGCAGAGAACAACAAAATAGTAAAGATGTATACAATTTTGTGCTCTGAAGTGTTGTTCTGTGTACATACAGTATGTGCCACATGTCTGTGGCTGTTGCGTCACATTTCAGCATCTCACACTTGAAGCTGTTAAATATACGAGAGGACCTACGGCTATAAAAAATTCACACTTTTCCAACTGTTTTAAATGCATGTTACCTAAATGGTGGCATTGTTGTAGCCCCCCACCAAAAGTTGCCATGTACTGTATAGTATTACCACATTGCAGTCAATTAAATGCAGAAAAAGACAGCAAAAACAGGCCCGTTTTGGTATGATTGCATAAAATCACTGGGATTGGAGTGATGAAAATGTTTTGAGTTGTTAAAGTCAGTAGTGAGCCATCATTAAAACACAATTACATCACCTGTTTCAAAAACTCAGATACATGCCACATTTCCATCAAAAGTATCAATGATTTTATTTTTATTTATGTTGTCTTATTGTTCTGTTTAGTGAGCTCTCCTGTGGACCTGCTCATCATGCAGGCTTTGTGCTGGGTCCATGATGACCTGAACCAGGTGGACATCAGCAGCTATGTTCTCAAGGTCTGTGGACAAGAAGAGGTTCTACAGAAGTGAGTCTTTCCATGTTACTGTTTCCCTTTTCCATTCTGCCGTATTACATAAACAGCCCCGTTAGAAAGGAATGCTAACAGGGGATCTGTTTCGCTATAATTGTGTTTCCTTTTCACCCACACCATTACAAGAGCAAACCCAGCATTGTGAAAGATGTTTTCTTGTACCACTTCTGTAGTAGAGCTTTGCGCTAGCAGCGCAAAGGTTGTGGGTTCGATTCCCAGGGAACACAAGTATGGTTAAAAAAAGTGTGTACCCTAAATACACTAAGTTGCTTTGGATAAAAGCAACTGCCAAATGAATAAAAATCTGCCAAAAATAAAATAAAGAACAGAGAAAATAGACAATGCTTTAATGTAATGCATCTTCCCTTAGTTACAGTGTCTTTTGATATTCCTCGGTTCACTATATCAGCAGTAGTGTTCAACAGCATTTTAAGAGCCTTCTTTTTCAAAGGTTTCTCTTTGTGGCGTTTTAGCTCCTCAGTGTCTGTTTTCATGTTGGCTGTCTTGTCCTCATTTGACCGTGGCAAGCTGATAGGAGCAATCATTATAAATGAGACTGCTCTGGTCATTCAAAATACATAGTCTCCCAGGACACGTCTCCTAGATTAACAGGAAGGGTTGTAGAGTATGTTTCCAACAAATGTGACTGATTAAGATTTTTTTGTCACTTATGTTGTTATGGAACTTTTTTATCTTTTTCTTTTGTCTTTATCGAAGTGTCTGTTTTAGAACTGTCCCTTTACAATCAGATAACATGATTCGGCCTCTCATGACATTGCAATGATACTCAGGATCTTTGTATGAGTATTTTTAGTTGTGTACATTCTTAAATTCGTTTAGTTTTGAGTTTTAGTTTTGAGTCATGTTTTAATTACAGCATTGATGCGTTACAGTGCATTTTGCAAATTTGTAAAGCTGAAGTCATTTCAGTACCACTAGTTTCGCCAAATGGAAAGGATTGTTTATCAGACAGGTTTCCAAAACACTCCCACTTGTCTGTCATTGGTCGGAAACAGTTAGCCATTGTGACTTTTGACTCCAGCCTTTATCTAAACCTAAATCTTTAACATTATCCCTCAGTAAACACAGTCTGGGCAGTCATGAATATGTGCAAAACTGCAGAAAATGGGAAACGGACATCAGACTGCAGCTTCTCTTCCTCAGCACAATGAGAAGAGATTTAGCTCGAACGGTAAGACACTTATAAAGACAAAATTAAATATCTTTTCTCTTCACTGCCAGTTAACAGGTCATAAATGAATATATATGTTCTCTGTATGTGTTTGTGCTGACAGAAAGAAGATGATGTCTCCCCTATTCACTTGGAGAAATACCTCGCGCTAGTGGAGAGGCCATTTAAAGAAGCAGTCACGAGGTAGTAATGTGCTTTGTCTTATCTTCTGTTCTTCTAAAGGCTAGTAAAGGCACAGACCTTTGATGTATCTGATTGCGATTGAGTTCTCGCATTCCTTTGATGTTTTTTTGTTTTGTAGAGAGGGACTGGCTGAATGCATAGAGAGCTATCATAAGCAAGTCAATATCTGCCTTCAGAACGAGGTAACCTGAAATGCATCAGGCTGTGTTCTGTGAAAATAAAAAAAGCATTAAATACTTTTCTGAGGGCAGGTTCTCACTCACTTTCCTGTGGTGTTAGAGCACACGGTATAAAACGGTGGACAGTGTGGTTCAGGCCGTGAAACATCTGTGCTGTGCTTTGGGTGAAGTTGAGACACCAGCCATCACTGATGCTGTCAAGAGGCTCAAACGCTCTGTCAATCTCCCCAGAACACGTTCTCCAGAGGTCAGAGAACCACCAGTATCAAACAGAGCAAATTCTGCTTGGTTTTTTTTTTTTTCAATTTGCACATACATTTAAAAAATATTTTTGGTTGACAGGCTGGTGCCTCAGGTTCTGCTTCTGCAGCTTCAGCTGATGGTAAGAAGCCATAAAGCTTAAAATGTCTTTCACTTTAACACTTTAATTTAATTTAAACATTAAAACAAAATTTATTCTTTAAGTATTTCTCTTACACAATGCTTCAAATTGTATTAATGTAAAAAAGAAACACAAGCACAGCACAAGATAAAACAAAGATGGTAGATAAACCATTTTCACGGTTTTTACAGCAGTATGAGAAATTTAACATCCAGATGTTTAAAAAATGTCATATAGATCTATACGTTTTTTAACTGATGGTTAAATTTTATGTGGATATTTTCAGGATATGCTAGCCAGGTGGAGGAGAGTTTAGCAGCGCTCACAGACGCTATATATGACCTTGCTAAGCTCTTCCTGCGCTCTTTCTGCCCGACTACGCCCAAATGCACAATGGAGGATCATGTGGAGGACGAGAGGGGCAGCAGAGAGGCCTCAGGCACTACGGAGCACCTTCAGTTCACCCTGTTTGCTGTCCATGGCATTCCTGCTTCCTGGGTCAGCAGGTGGGCACTGTGTTCCTCTTAGGGCAAGAAAGATTAGTGTTTCTGAAGCTAGTCTAGCCATCAGCATACTTTAAATAATGCAAACAAAATACCTTCCGGTTCCAGAATATAGATTCTCTCTTATTTAATAAGCATTATAATGGCTACAATGGCTCACAGACGAGATAAACGTTCTACCACCATCAATGCAGTGCCTTACCCCATCATCTTTAGGTTCATAAAAGTGGTAGAAGCTTTTATCCAAAGCAACTTTAGTGCATCCAGACTGAATATTTTATACATTTTTATAGTGTGATGTGCAAACCCATGCCCTTAGATCTGCTACCGCCATGGTCTGTCAGGGTTAAACTGTTATTTCCTCCTAGATAATTTGTGTAATTATGGGACAATCAAGCTAAATGTCCTCAATAAATTGCATCAAAATCTCTGAACTATTGTGCAACATTTTAGCGAGATTTAGCTTGTTCAACTACAATTTGATTGAACAGGCGATATTATATGTGCAGTGGTCTTTATGCATTGTTTGTATTCAGTCATAAGCGTAAGGCCACTCTGTTTGCTCCACTCCAGGTTTTCCATGCTCCCTGCTGAGAAAAAAATGCTCTGAGCGATCCCAGTTCTGTTATAAAACATAATCATAAATCAACATTTTACTCGCTCTTATAACTTGGATTAAGTTGAATCAAACCATTGTTGTACAATTGATATTTTCCAGTGGCTTTACTTAAATGATCATGATGTTGTTGACTGATATGCTGATATTGTCTTTCAAGTGACACATGAAGTGTATAAAAAACATAAGTGAATTCCAGTTTGTTGATGCCTGCAGAGGCGGAGCTAATATCATTCAGTTCCTCATGATTGGATAACAGTGTTCCACCCTTCATCTCTGTCTCTGTTTACCGCCACTTCACAGCAACACTTAACTGCTATGACTGAAATAGAGTTGACTGGTGGTTTTAATACAGGACTTTGTGATCCTGTAGCGCTAAACAGAGCGGTAAGGTGTCTGGAGACAGGACAGTCACAAGTTCTGTGCCACATCATTTTTTTATCAGTTTCTTTTGAGTGAGAAGCTTTGATTTGTTACTGATGTTTTACCCTCAAGGCTGCTCCCTACCACAATTCTTCATTTGAAAGCCTATTTATAGTAATATAAAATATCTACATAGATTGCACCAAAAGAAATTCAAAATATGTGTCCCAATAACACCTATTATCCTAATATTTAAACTTTGATCGGCTGTGCTTTGTTGCCGAACTATGGCATATGTGGGAATAAATACATAATATTCTGCCCATTGTTTGAGAACTGCTACAATGTTGAGATAACAAATTTATACAAACCTTATGAAAACTAAATGAGTGTGAAAAGTGCTTGAGAAACCACATGAAAAGGTTTAAAATTTATGTGCAAACCAAAAAAATCTTTCAACAGTAATGACGTGCACACCATTTTGATTAAAGCTGCAATCCGTTAATTAACCCCAAAACTTTTTCGGGGTTAAAATGAACAAAAATTAGTTATTGTTCAAGTACATGATAGATCAGTGTTCATCACGATCTTCTTACCTAACCCTGATTCCCAATGGTAACCTTATAATGATTTATAATTTGAGCTGTTGGGTCAATGTTCCCGGAAAATGTCAGTTTGGATTCATTTGATTACATCATACGTAATGAAACCTGCAATTTTGTCAAACAGACATGCCGGTAGAAAGGTTAAAGTTACGGATTGCAGTTTTAATTGATCTCATATTTAGTCCAGTCATGCTGTATGCGGCAGATTTGCACAAGCCTAACATTCCAGTGTTTTCTTCCTCTACATGCCATAGTGTAATTTCTCCTTCCTGTTTTCCAGTTTTGAAAAATACTACCTGATGTGTTCCCTGACGCACAACAGCAGGAACCTCTTCAAGCCCGTCCAGTCCAAAAAAGTGGGAACATACAAGAGTTTCTTCTACCACATCAAATGGGATGAATTGTGAGTGGCTTAAACAAACTGGCACCTTAATGTCCGCAATTTCTAAAATTATAAGGGGAATAAGAGCAACCTCAGAATTGTTGCCTGTGTCTGCTTATGGTGACAACTTCCTCTGTCCCTGTAGAATAAACTTCCCTATTTCGGTGGCCCTGTTACCACTGGAGGCCATGTTGAGTCTTTCTCTCTATGGGGTCCTTAGCCAGAATGCTAACAACTCGCCGGATTCCAACAAGCAGCGAAAAGGTCCAGAGCTGCTGGGAAGCGTGTCCGTGCCCCTCTTTGATTTCAGACGGTACGGCATGAAACATCACCTTTCCCAAATATCCCAAAAGTGTTTTTGTTTAAAAACGTATGCCGATAAGATCTTCACTAATAAAATGCTTGGTCTTAAACAACCAAGTCTGTCATAAGACATTTCATTGATCACTTAAGTTGTAAATTTCTGATGTCACTCTGGGTAGCCCCGCCCACTCCGAAATCTCATTGGTCAAATATTACTTCAAATATCTTCAGATTGGCCAAAATTGCATTGCACAGTGCAGCAGTTGTGCGTTTAGTGTGGACTGACAAGCTGCTTGTTGCATCATGTCTGGTTAGGACACGGTGTAATACATGTCCAAAAAGTTTGAATTACTGTAATTATGAGATGACAGCACAAGGTTCAGCTCTGAACTCTTTCCATTATCTGAGTCACTGATTTTTGTTATAAATTTCTATTACAACACCCATAATAGCAAAATAAATTCATCAGTGGTTTTGTCATGGTTGGCCATAAAGTGTTTAATCGCTGTGCTAATTCACCTTTTCATTGTTGAGTAAAGCATTTTGGTTGTTTTTACATGGTGTCAAGAGGGTGTCTTCATCTTCATTATATTTCCTTTGCAACTTGCCTTTAAGTGACACAATGCAATTTACAATAATATAAAAACACAATTTCAGAGTATTATGATATAGGTTCTGATACCACTTTGTTTCAGAGTGCTGTCAAGAGGCACAATGCTGCTGAGTATGTGGACATCACCTCAAAACCTTCAGCCTGGAGCTGCAGGCAAAGGGAGGAACCCAACAGAGAGGATCATGCTGCAGGTTTATTGTTTGTCTCTCTCATTCTCTTCATCCATGTTGTGATTTTACCTCCTTTATACAGCGTTACAGTTTACTCTGCTGGGTAACCTACACACAGATACACAGTCTATTGCCTTTTGGAATTTTTTGACTTACTAATATCTAATATCTTTACCTGCCTGCCCACAGGTTGACTTCCCCAGTCCAGCAGTAGATGTGCTGTATGTCGGTCCTAAGGAAAACAGCTGCCCAGACCCTCATTCTTTAGAGCCACTTGATTCAGGAGATCGGAGTGAGATAGAGAAGTTGTGTGCACGAGCATCTGCGTTTGGGTACGTTCACATTGATTAAACCAGACATGAATTTCCTGAAGGAAATACCAGTCCTTGCCAAAGAATAGTTTTAAAGTTTTAGGTAAGCTTTGGTTTTAGGCTTTGGGTCTATGTAAATGCAAAAATGAAACCGAACAGATCCAGAAAGTTTTTGAAACAGTTTATTAAATTATTAAATTATTATATATTAATTATTAAATTAAAATTTGATGGTTCTTTTTATTATCTGCCACCATAGATAAAGACATTACTGTAACTGACATTACAGAGTTTGAGAAGAGGATTGGCTTGTGTTACCTGTCTAAACACCTGCCCAGTTCTGCTACACGTATTGCAATTTGAGTCATGTGTTGGTCAAATACAGATGAAACCACAGAGAGCCACACATGCACACATGAATTATTTTCAGAGTGCTGCTAATGCTAGAAAGGGAACCACTGAACTTGAATTTGTGCAATAAAATCAGACTTAAACTAAATGTGACTTCAGAATAACTTGCCGATGAATTTTAAGCCGAAAAACAGTCAGTTGTTGGGTCTTGTTTAATAAGGTTTGCCGAAAATGCATCTCTCATTGGTAGAACAGAACGCTCAGTCAGCTTTAAGACATCCAAACAACGATCAGGCTGTGGGCAGCTTTCCATGCTCATTTGTGCCTGTGTGTCTAAATGCCCCCCAAGTGACAACAGCTGCAGGGCTCCCAGCTTGACTGCACATTCGCAGACACTTTTAAGAGGTGTGACTTGTTTCCTGTGGCTCTTATCTCTGGGTTGGGAGTAACTCTTTACTCATTACTGCTTTATGGTCATGAATCATCTAGTTAGAGCGTCTGCAGACTGGGGAGGTTTGAAGCCAACAGGAAGCACACTGTCTCCCTTAAAATTACCCAGAATGCTTTTCACCAGGCTGACACGAGCAGACAGGCAGC
This sequence comes from Botia almorhae, assembly GCA_036877575.1. NCBI lineage: Eukaryota > Metazoa > Chordata > Actinopteri > Cypriniformes > Botiidae > Botia > Botia almorhae. Next base: position 11,074 of record JAZGTJ010010904.1, read on the forward strand.
TGCTGTGGGAGCAGAGGTATCATTGCAGAGACTATGAATACAGCCTACCAAAGATCCTGGCCAGCGCACCCAGCTGGGACTGGGGCAGTATGGGTGAGATCCACTCACTCCTGCATCATTGGCCCCCTCTGTCTCCTGTTTCAGCCCTGGAGCTCCTCGAATCAAAGTATGTATTTCTTCCTGGTGTTATTTTCCACCAGATTTTCATTTCTCTCATATTCTCTCTCTCTCTCTCTCTCTCTCTCTCTCTGTCTCTTTCACTTTTTAATCATATGACCTTATTAATGTGTTACTTTGGTTGTGATGTTTTTATAGTTGTATGACATTCATTTCAGTAACTTTATTGATCTTGTGACTTTATGGTGTAATTTAAAGGGACCTGTCATCATATCTTTTCAGACTGCATGATTTTGTTTTTTCTGTGGTACACAAAAGGAAATCTTAGGCAGAATATTCATGTTGCTGTTTTCCATGCAATCAATGTAAACACTGACAAGGGGCTGTGAAGATTAGGAAAAGCACCTTTAAAATAGTCAGTATAGTTAAAGTGTGTTGTATTCTAAGTCTTTTGAACGTTAAATTCAGGTTTGCTGACACAGAAGTGAGGAAGGTCGCTGTGAGCTGGATCGAGAGCAGCAGTGATGATGAGTTGGCTGATTATCTCCCTCAACTGGTGCAGGTGTGAACATACAACACACACATGCCTTCATACATGTATTGCGTCTTCTAAAAACATTAACATTTGGTTTCTGTTTCTGTTGAGTTACAGATGACTGAGTTTGTTTAAAATGTATTTTATTGATTTCTGTTTCTGTAGGCGGTGAAGTTCGAGAGTCACCTCAACAATGCTTTGGTTATGTTTCTGTTATCACGAGCTCTGGGAAATATCAACATTGCACATTATATTTACTGGTAAAGTTATTAGTTATATGATAATTATATGATTTGTAATTATTGCATATTTATGACCCTGCCTGTGAAATCCAGGCTAAAGTCTCAATCTAATTATGAAATAGTTAGATTAATAGTTTTTTTTTATCTTTAATTTCACTGATTTCAATCTTGGACATGACCTTACTCAGTCAATGTGAAAGATGTCAAAGTTATATTGGCACAGAATGTTTTTGATGTTATGTAGGATGATTTTATCTAGAAAATAGTAAACCACAAATACATGACTTTCTGCTGGGTTTAAATTTTTCCTCTGAGGTTTATTTATAATAGGTAAAGTTTATTTCACCAAAAACCGTTTCCACCCTTTTTTTACCCTTTTGCCAGCCAGGAACCGCACAGGGTTTGATAGAATTTCCCACCAATCTTCAGTTTTTCTGGTGTTAGTTATAAAAGTATCTGCCCTACTTTCTTCTCATTACCCTAATGTTTATGGGCAGGCCAAGATTCCCAATGTGCCGATTTTTGCAGTTTAGGTTCAAAAGATTTTATTTGTGGACTGGAAATTTTGAGTTCTAAATGTTGCAGTAATTCTTTTTATGTCAGAAGATCAAAGATGTTTTTATTCCCCATGATATGACCCCTCAGGGATATGACGCTTTGTTGGTATTCTGATTATATCATACCATGAGACATTTGGTTTAGTTAAGCTAATAATCAGATGTTTTGGGTGTGTTTGGGTTCAGGCTGCTGAGGGATGCCGTGCAGGACCCAGCGTTCGGTCCACGGTACGACCGCATCCTGGGCGCACTGCTGTGTCTCTTTGGAACTGGACTCAGAACTGAACTTGAAAAGCAGACCAAGCTTGTACAGCTCCTGGGTGCCCTGGCTGAAAAAGTGAGGCAGGCGAACAGCTCCACCCGACAGGTGAACCACAGTTACCAAATGAGCCTTAATTCTACCAAAGACACCTCTATGAAAAGAATTTACTATGGGTTTCATTCTCTGCCTGTTTAAAACTACAGTGTGAAACCTTTATAGAACATAAAAACAGATGATTTTGGTAATAATATGGTAAATTCGTTTTTCCACTTCTAAGCCTTTTCATGGGATTGTTTGAATCCAGTAAAGAAACTTCCTTTTAAAAACTGGAACAGGTAGATGTTTTTTTAGTAAAAAAAAGACAAATCATTCTTTGTATTAAGTTATTTTAGTTTTTTTCATTCATTGTCTTATCTGTTGACTTTATCTGTGCCAGAAGCAGGGTGTTGTACTCCTTTAGATAAATTGCAGGTTTATTTTCTCACAGATTGCAGGGAAATGAAAGATTTCTGGAAAACAAGAAGTTTTAGAATTGTTCCAAAAATCAAACCGAGAGCAAGTTTCAAAATCAAATTTAATAATGCTGTTCATAGCATGAATAAACAAAATAAATGAAGACATGCATGCCTGTACTAGAAAATTCTGGATTTTTTAAAGACAACACTTTTCAGCGGTTTTGAGGCCTTTGACTGAATGCCTGCATGACTTCATTTAATCCTTTCAAAAATACAGATGTTTTTATTTTTTGGAAATACAGCAACTTGTGACAGATAATTGGTGATTATTTTTGGACAAACCTCAAGTTCATTCAGTGTAGATATTGGATATGTCCCATATGAACAAGTGGTTTGCATACAGAAGGTCCTCACTTGGCTAAATAGCGCAAGGAATGCAAAAAAACGTCCACTACTTTGTGTCGGTCTAAAAACTCAACTTTTTAATCTTAACTTTTGATCCTCGTAGGTGGTTCTGCTGGAGGGTCTAGAGAGGGTACAGTCATTCTTTCAGAAGAACAGCTGTCGCCTGCCTATTAGCCCCAGCTTAGTGGCAAAAGAACTCAATATAAAGGTGAGTAAAACCACCATTAACTTGACCTTACAGTAACCTTACATTTCTCTTTTTAAAAGAATAATTCAACATACATTATGGAAATAAAATGGATTTTGAATACCATTTTATGCTGACTATGAACTACAGTCATGTTTGGATTCCTGTATAACAAACCCTGTCAGATAACATTCTTATTAAAGACTTAATACAGTGTTAAAATGGCATGAGCTACTCGATGGTAATATTGTTAAAATCTGTTATTCTAAAAGCTCCGTCTTACAGCTGTTTTAACTGAGTTCTCTAGAGGCCTCAAAAGCCACACAGTCAAGGAAAATGTCCATTCAGTTCTTATGCAAGGTCTGCCAGATTCACTTCCATTTTGATGGGAAGCGTTCACATGTGATTCACTTCCTTATCGTCCACACTAGCCCCCCCTTCCTGTTTTAGATGTGGAGATTTGTGCAGTCAGCGTGACCTAAACAGTGTCTCTCGATCCCAGCATCTTTTTTCCTTCAGTTGGTGCTGCTCTAATTCAAAGACCCTCTTTGTTGCCATGGTGAGACAGACAATCTGTCTGAAACACAGAGGCTAATGTTATGCTTCTGTAACATGATGTTGCTTTTGTTCTCCCCTGAATATTAGGCCTGTTCCTTCTTCAATTCCAACGCTGTACCTCTGAAGATCGCACTGGTGAACGCAGACCCGCTAGGAGACGAGATTAATGTTATGTTTAAGGTGTGAAACCACTTACAAAACACTAGTGTACATTGGTATGTGTAGTAAAGGGGGCCCCGCAGTCAGAATGTTTACACACCCTGGTTTGTTATTGTGGTATTTGTTTTAGTTTGACAGTAGTTATGGGGCTGTCAGTTTCTTTTTAGACAAAGTGACAGAATGAAACATAACACTCAAAGTAGAAACAAAATAGTACATGGTTGTATGGTTGAGGGCACTAACTAATTTGCTTAAATAAAATTGGGCCGCCCGCAAAACTGCAAAAAAACTTGAACTCGTTTTCGAGCATGCCCTCTGGTGGTAGATTCAGGGCACAGGGTTATGTAATCTTTTGCTTATTTCTGAGGTATATGTTCATTGCATGTTGGTGTTTAATATAAAATAGGTTGGTGAGGACCTCAGACAGGACATGCTGGCCCTGCAGATGATCCGCATCATGGATCGCATCTGGCTGCAGGAGGGTTTGGATCTGCGCATTGTCAACTTTAAATGCATCTCTACGGGTAATAACAAAGGTATGTTCCATTATGTTCATTAATGTATTTAGCTGTTTTCAAACTAATAAGTCATTAAACATTTAAATTTAGATTCAAGGTCAGCATAAATGGACCCTTTACATTTTTATTTAGACATTTTCACATGGAGTATCATGTTTCACTCAGAAATCTGCAGATTACAAAAGTAAAATAAGATAGGAATGGTGTTATAAGGTTGACTTACTAGTAATTTGTACATTGTTGTTTAAAAATGCTGCAAAAAACAACTTTTTCAGTATTTCATTTCTGCATTTGGCAGACGCTTTTATCCAAAGCAACTTACATTGCATTATACTATACATTGATTCTGAGTATGTGCAATCCCTGGGATCGAACCCATGACCTTGACATTTTAAACGCCATGCTCTAACCACTGAGCTACAGGAAAGCTATTTCACATACATTCTGCCTATATTGTGGACTTTATATTAAGAGAGTTGTGTTTGGTTGCACAGGCATGGTGGAGTTAGTGCCTTCTTCAGAAACGCTGAGGAAGATTCAGGTGGAGTATGGGGTGACTGGTTCCTTCAAGGACAAACCTTTGGCCGAATGGCTTCGCAAGTACAACCCTGCTGAGGATGAGTATGAGAAGGTGCATTTAAACATCACGCTTATAAATCAAGTCATGATCTGTGGCAGAAGAACCAAGTTCCTCTGTGTCATTGAGTGATATTCCACCTGTTTTGGTTTTTAAATCCAGCTTGTTTTTTGTTAGGCCTCAGAGAATTTCATCTACACCTGTGCAGGATGCTGTGTGGCCACCTATATTCTGGGCATTTGTGACCGTCACAATGACAACATCATGTTACGCTCCACTGGTCACATGTTCCACATAGACTTTGGCAAATTCTTGGGTCATGCCCAAATGATCGGGAGTTTCAAAAGGTGAATGAACAGTTCTCTGTGTAAGATAATTCTTACCCCTGCTAAATGTGTAGATTTGGTCATATTAATCAGCCTGCCCTGCTTTTACCCCCTACAGGGACCGCGCACCATTTGTTTTAACCTCTGACATGGCTTACGTCATCAATGGGGGCGAGAGACCCACCAGTCGCTTCCAACTTTTTGTTGACCTTTGCTCACAAGCCTATAATCTGATTCGCAAACACTCCAACCTCTTCCTCAACCTGCTGTCCCTGGTAATGCACTTACGTGTTGACATACAATAATTGGTTTGTTGTGAAATGTTTATGGCAACATAAGGTCACTGATACGTCATTGTACAAACCTATTGACAGGAAGGTGTTCAGTTTGTGTTGATCAGCCTTCAGTGATCAGTGTTGTTTTCTGCTTTGCTGTTTATTGACCAGTTTTGTTACTGTATGTTATACACAGATGACACAGTCTGGTTTACCCGAGTTGACTGGACTGCAGGATCTTAAATATGTTTATGATGCTCTTCAACCTCAGACTACAGATGCAGAGGCAACCATTTTCTTCACAAGGTAAATTTTCTCCAGAAACCAGTACAGATACAGTACAGATTTATTGGCCTTATTTACAAATATCTCTTTACATCTGTTTTGTCTTGTTTCACATTTTCTTGTTTTTTTTGTTTCTATCTAGGTTGATTGAATCCAGTCTGGGCAGCGTGGCCACAAAGTTCAATTTCTTTATCCATAATTTGGCCCAGTTGCGATTCTCTGGTCTTCCCTCCAATGATGAGCCCATTCTGTCTTTTGCACCCCGCACATACACCATCAAACAGGACGGCCGAATCCAGGACGCCTCCATATATTCGTTTCAGAAGAGATACAGCCCTGACAAGCATTATGTGAGACTGGTTTTAATAAAGTATTGTGCAGAGCACAGTTTTTTTAGCTTCTGTTAACGTTTTGTAAACTGGCAATGATTAAAATGAATCATCTTTCAAAAAAATAGTCCTACATAACGTTAGTCAAATGTATTTTTTTTATCCAGGTTAAAAGCAATGATTCATAAAAAATCTGTAAATATTCTTTATATAATGTTCTGGAAGTATGCTTATCCCCACTGTTCTTTTTAAGAGGAGTTATTATAATTTTGTCTCTTTCTTTGACAGACATATGTAGTGCGACTCCTTAGGGAAGGTCAGAGCGAGCCACAGTTTGTCTTCCGCACTTTTGATGAGTTCCAGGAACTGCACAACAAGTTGACCATTCTTTTCCCTCTGTGGAAGCTTCCAGGGTATATTAATCTACTTATATCAAGCTCTTTTAAGTGTGATTTGTAAAATGCTACGATCTCCACTCTAGAGATGTGCCAAAACAATTCTATATTCTGTTTACTTTCTGTTCAGATTCCCCAGTAAAATGGTGCTGGGCCGCACACATATTAAAGATGTAGCTTCCAAGAGGAAGGTGGAGTTAAACAGCTATGTGCACAGTCTAATGAGGAGCTCCACGGAGGTCGCTCAGGTGGAGAAATTTAGAATTTACCACTCATTTT